>RCUC01170167.1:0-31444 GCA_003697995.1 Taxidea taxus jeffersonii
AGAAGAAGAAGAAGAAGAAGAAGAAGAAGAAGAAGAAGAAGAAGAAGGAGAAGAAGAAGAAGAAGAAGAAGGAGAAGAAGGAGAAGAAGGAGAAGAAGGAGAAGAAGGAGAAGAAAAGAGCTCCTGCACTGTCTTGGGCATGGTGATAGATGAGGTCTTTCAGAATTGCACTCTATTGTTTTGGATACTCTTTCCCTCAGGTCAGTCTTCTGCAGCTTCTTCTTGCCCCTCATGTGGGGTTTTTGGAAGTTGTCCACTGCATGGTAAATTTTCACTAGATACAGTTTTGTCTACTTGTTAAAAGAAGCTAGGTTGAAAAAAAAAAAGAATTTAGATCCTATTTCCCCTAGTGCTGAACTTTTGCATCACTCTCAGAGCAGTAGATTCCATTTATGGGAGTAATTTGTGCTGGTCTTCAGGGCGAGAGGCCTGCTGCTTTGATTCTCAGGTGGACTTCCGTTAGTGGAAATGCACCTGCAGGTTGCAGAGCTTGTTGTAAGAGACTGTAGCCTCACTTGATGGTGCTGTGTTGCTGGGTAAGATCTGATGGGTTTGGGTGAAAATGGCATTACCTCACTCTCTTGTTGCTGAATCATAGAGTTCATGCTTGCTAATCTTCAGAAAGACCTCACAGAAGAGCAATCATTCCTCATGAGTCTGTAGTTTCCATCAGATCCCTGCTTTCATCCTGTCTGTTCTAGCTGGCTGCATGCTAGGTGCCACAGTATTCCTGTGTTTTATATTAGGTGTGGGACTGGGTTTCAAAACTCCCAATTTTAGGGGCCCAAACAGCGCAGACCTATGCTGATACTCTGAGAGATGGTTTTGCCACACTGTAGCCAATCCTGGTTTGTCCCATAAAATGGTCATACAACTACACAGATTTCAGAGCCTATGGTAAAACCAGAAAAAAGCCAGCAAAAAGTTTGCTGCCTTCAGCTGGTGTCTTTATCCATATGCTGTGAACATGTCAGCACATTGGTGCAGACTGTTCTTTTGTCCCCATAGAGACTGTGGCACCACTCCCAAATTCACTCCAAGAAGAGGAACTGTTTTTCCCTGTTTGAGCTAGGGGATCCTCAGAACTTGATGACTGCTCCTGGGCCTCCAACCCCACCAGAGCAATGCTAAGTCCACCAGACAAGACCTTGGTGATTGAGCATGCTTCTAACACTTCAGACATTGAAATCTGCTGCATATAAAGACTTGAGATAGTCAGCCCCTCACCTTTTCCTTCTCAATGGTTTTGATGACGATATGCTTTTCTTGAACCTTCCCCCATGCATTTTTAAAAATTTCTCTTCAGTGTACCAGAATTCATTGTTTATGCACCACACCCAGTGCTTCATGCAATACGTGGCCTCCATAATACCCACCAACAGGCTTACCCAGGTTCCCACCCCCGCTGCTTCAAAACCCTCAGATTGCTTTTCAGAGTCCATAGTCTCTCATGGTTCATATCCCCCTCCAATTTCCTTCAACTCCCTTCTCCTCTCCACCTCCCCATGCCCTCCATGTTATTTCTTATGCTCCACAAATAAGTGAAAGCATATGATAATTGACTCTCTCTGCTTATTTCATTCAGCATAATCTCTTCCAGTCCCGTCCATGTTGATAAAAAAGGTGGGTATTCATCCTTTCTGATGGAGGCATAATACTCCATAGTGTATATGGACCACATCTTCCTTATCCATTCGTCCATTGAAGTGCATCCTAGTTCTTTCCACAATTTGGCGACCATGGCCATTGCTACTATGAACTTTGGGGTACAGATGGCCCTTGTTTTCACTACATCTCTATCATTGGCGTAAATACCCAGTAGTGCAATTGCAGGGTCATAGGGAAGCTCTATTTTTAATATCTTAAGAAATCTCCACACTGTTCTCCAAAGTGGCTGCACCAAATTGCATTCCTACCAACAGTGTAAAAGGGTTCCCCTTTCTCCACATCCTCTCTAACAAATGTTGTTTCCTGTCTTGTTATTTTTGGCCATTTTAACTGGTATAAAGTGGTATCTCAATGTGGTTTTGATTTAAATCTCCCTGGTGGCTAGTGATGAGGCACATTTTTTCATGTGTCTGATAGCCATTTTTATGTCTTCATTGGGAAGTGTCTGTTCATGTTCATCTCTTCTGCCCATTTTTTGACGTGATTATGTGTTTTGTGTGTGTTGAGTTTGAGAAGTTCTTTATAGATTCTGGATATCAGCGTTTTGTCTGCACTGTCATTTGCAAATATCTTCTCCCATCCCGTGGGTTGTCTTTTTGTTTTGTTGACTGTTTTCTTTGCTGTGCAGATGCTTTTGATCTTGATGAAGTCCCAAAGTCGCTTTTGTTTCCTTTGCCTTTGGAGACATGTCTTGAAAGAAGTTGCTGTAGCTGATACCGAAGATGTCCCTGCCTATGTTCTCCTCTATGATTCTGATGGATTCCTGTCTCACATTGAGGTCTTTTATCCATTTTTAGTTTGGGTCTCCCTGCATGCTTTTGATCTCTCTCTCTCTCTCTCTCTCTCTCTCTCTCTCTCTCTCTCTGTCTCTTTCTCTGTCTTTCCCCCTCTCCTTCTACCTTTATTTCTCTCTTCAGGAAGGAGGGGCATGATTTCTCTGTGATTAGTCTCCCTCTTCCCCAACCACAGTTATTTTCTCCCCCCCCAAACAACCTTTGGCAGCCTCTACCTTCCTCAACCTTAACAATTCCTACCTTCCTTCACCATTTTTCTATTTGTACATGTACAGGCTTGTTCAGACAATATTCAGATTGATAACGTGGGTGTTCAGAATGATTTGTTATTTATCTAGCTATGATCTAGGGGCAAGACAACTTCAGATCCCCCTATTCCTCTATAATCTAAACTCCTCTCTCTCATCCATTTTTTTTATTTTTAATTTTTTTTGATATGTTAGTCACCATATAGTACATCATTAGTTTTTGATGTAGTGTTCCATGACTCATGTTTTTGTGTATAACACTCAGTGCTCCATGCAATACGTGACTTCAATACCCATCACTAGGCTCACCGATCCCCCATCCCTTCTTTTCCAAAACCCTCAGTTTTCTTCTCAGAGTCCACAGTCTCTCATGCTTCATCTCCTGCTCTGATTATCCCCAAATCACTTTTCCTTTCCTTTTTCTAATGTCCTCCATGTTATTCCTTATGCTCCACAAGTAAGTGAAACCATATGATAATTGACGTTCTCTGCTTGACTTACTTCACTCAGCATAATCTCCTCCAGTTGCATCCATGTTGATCCAAAAGTTGGGTATTCACCCTTTCTGATGGTTGAGTAATATTCCATTGTGCATATGAACCATATTTTCTTTTTTTCAAGATTTTATTTAGGGGCGCCTGGGTGGCTCAGTGTGTTAGAGCCTCTGTCTTCAGCTCAGGTCACAACCCCAGGGTCCTGGGATTGAGCCCAGCATCAGACTCTCTGCTCAGCGGGGAGCTTGCTTCCCCCTCTCTCTTTGTCTGCCTCTCTGCCTATGTGATTTCTCTTTGTCAAAAAATAAGATCTTTAAAAAAAAAAATTGGGTCCGTAATCAAAGGAGTGAGACTGATACAAAGCGAAGGTCAAGCAAAGCTTATTTTGTGCCAAGCATCAAGAATCACACTGACCGGCCAGGGCCATCTCTTACAAAGAGAGGCGACCCCTCTCTGCCTTAAAGACTATCTTTTAAGGGCAACGGCCATGTGGTTGGTCCTGGCCACGCACAAGTGGCCAATGACACAGAGAAAACTGCACAGTCCAGCTAGGTCACACATAAGTGACCAATTGAATTACAATTTACCCTATAATAGACATTTGAACTAGCCTATCACATTGGTCAGGATGGCGCCCAAAGGGGGCCCAAAGGGCGGGGCCCATACTCCTTGGTGGCTAGAGAGATAGTATGCACCCCCACTGATTGGATACCTCCACCTGGCCTGACCCACCCTTGTATTTGGGCTTTGTTACCTGGGACTGGTTTCCGGGACTTGTTTTTAAGTAAGTCCCGGGGGGTTGGGGGCAGGGTCCACTTAAGTTTTATTGCATAAACAACAAAATGGCTATTCAACTGAAATGGAGCCATTTTGGCTAAATAGGCCCTTACAAAGATTTTATTTATTTATTTGATAGAGATCACAGGTCGGCAGAGAGGTAGGCAGAGAGAGAGAGAGGAAGAGGAGGCAGCAGTCTCCCTGCTGAGCAGAGAGCCCCATGTGGGGCTTGATACCAGGACCCTGGGATCATGACCTGAGCCAAAGGCAGAGGCTTTAACCCACTTAGCCACCCAGACTCCCCAACCATATATATATGAAGGAGTCAAGATGCCCTTCAACAGGTGAAAGGATATATATCCTTTCACCTGTTGAAGGGCATCTTGACTCCTTCTACAGTTTGGCTATTGTGGCCATTGCTGCTATGAACTTTGGGGTACAGATGACCCTATTTTACATTACCTCTGTATCTTTGGGGTAAATGCCGAGTAGTGCAATTGCAGGAACATAGGGTAGCTCTATTTTAAACTTTTTGAGGAACCTCCACACTGTTTCCCAAAGTGGCTGCATCAACTTGCATTCCCACCAACAGTGTAAGAGGGTTCCCCTTTCTCCACATTCTTGCCAACATTTGTTGTTTCCTGTCTTGTTAATTTTGGCCAACCTAACTGGTAATCTGGTAACTCCATTTGGTTTTGATTTTAATTTTCCAGATGGCTATTGATGAAGAACATTTTTTTTTTTTCATGGGTCTGTCAGCCATTTGTATGTCTTCTTTGGAGAAGTATCTGTTCATATCTCTGCCCATTTTGACTTGATCATTTGTTCCTCATATATTGAGTTTGAAAAGTTATTTATACATCTTGGATATCAGCCCTTTATCTATAGTGTCACTTGCGAATATCTTCTCCCCATTATGTGGGTTGCCTCTGTTTTGTTGACTGTTTCCCTTGCAGTGCAGAAGCTTTTGATCTTGAAGAAGTCCCAAAAGTTCATTTTCACTTTTGTATCCTTTGCCTTTGGAAACGTGTCTCATAAGAAGTTGCTGTGGCCAATGTTGAAGATGTTACTGCCCATGTTTTCCTCAATGATTTTTGACAGTTTCCTATCTCACATTGAGGTCTTTCATCCATTTCAAGTTTATCTTTTAAGATAGTGTAAAAGAATGGTCGAGTTTCATTTTTCTATACCAAGCTGTCCAGTTTTCCTAGCACCATTTATTGAAGAGACTGTCTTTTTTCCATAGGATATTTTTTCCTGCTTTGTTGAAGATTATTTACCATAGAGTTGAGTATCCATACCTGGGCTCTCTAATCTGCTCCACTGGTCTGTGTGTCTGTTTTTGTGCCAGTACTATGTTGTCTTTTTGATCACAGCTTTGTAATGAAGCTTGAAATCAGGCAACAAGATGCCCTCAGGTTTGTTTTTGTTTTTTTGTTTGTTTGTTTGTTTGTTTTTCTTTTTCAACATTTCCTTGGCGATCCAGGGTCTTTTCTATTTCCATGCAAATTTTAGGATTGTTTGTACCAGCACTTTAAAAATGTCATTGGTATTTTGATCAGGATGGCATTGAAAGTATAGATTGCTCTGGGCAGTACAGACATTTTAACAACGAACATGGAATTCTTTTCCATCTTTTTGTATCTTCTTCAATTCTTATCATGAGTGTTTTTTTTATTTCCTCAAGTACAGATCCTTTACCTCGTTGACTAAGTTTATTCCCAAGTATCTTATGGTTTTGGGTGCTATTATAAATTGAACTGATTCTTTAATTTTCCTTACTATATTTTCATTGTTAGTGTATAAGAAAGCAACTGATTTCTGTACGTTGATTTTGTATCCTGCCACGTTACTGAATTGCTGTATGAGTTCTAGTAATTTGGGGGTGGAGTCTTTTAGGTTTTCCACATAAATTATCATATCATCTGTGAAGAGAGAGAGTTTGATTTCCTCTTAGCCTGTTTGAATATCTTTTATTTATTTTGTTATCTGAATGGTCTTGCTAGGACTTCTAATACTATGTTGAACAATAGTGGTGAGAATAGGCATCCTTGTCATGTTCCTGATCTCAATGGGAAGGCTTTCATCTTTTCCCCATTGGAAAAGATATTCACTGCGGGTTTTTCATAGGTGGATTTTATGATGTTTAGGAATGTTCCCTCTATCCCTATACTCATGAGTTTTAATCAGGAAAGGATGTTATAGTTTGTCAAATATGTTTTCTGCATCAATTGAGAGACCCACGTGGCTTTTCTTTCTTCTCTTTTTTATTTGTTCTAGTACATTGATTGATTTGCAAATGTTAAACCACCCTTGCATCCCAGTGATAAATCCCACATGGTCATGGTGGATATAATCTTTTTAATGCACTGTTGGATCCTATTAGCTAGGATCTTGTTGAGACCTTGGCATCCATAACCATCATGGTATTGGTCTGAAATTCTCCTTTTTGAAGGGGTCTTTGCTTGTTTTGTGGATCAATGTGATGGTGGACTCATAGAAGGAATCTGGAAGTTTTCTTTCTATTTCCAGTTTTTGAAACAGCTTCAGGAGAATAGTATTATGTCTTCTTGAAATGTTTGGTAGAATCCATCAGGTTCTGGGGTCTTGTATTTTGGGAGGTTGTTGATAACTGTTTTGATCTTATTACTAGTTAATATTCTATTCAGGTTGTGACTTTCATCCTGTTTCAGTCTTGGAAGTTTATAGATTCCCAGGATTGCATCCATTTTATCTAGGTTGCTTAATTTATTGGCATATAGCTATTGATAATAATTTTTGATGATTGTTAATTTCTGATGATTTTTTTCTATTTCTGTGGTGTTAGTCATGATCTCTACACTTTCTTTCATAATTTTGTTAATTTGCTTCCTTTCTCTTTTCCCTTTTCTCTTTTCTTATCCCATATGTTTTGGACCATTGTGTTTTTATTCTCATTAGTTTCCATGAATTATTTAAATTCTTTTTTTTTTTTTTTTTAATTTCCCATTTGGCCCAATCATTATTGAGCAGGATGCTCTTTAAGTTTCAATTATTTATATTCCTTCCATTTTTTACCTTGTCATTGAGTTCCAGGTTCAAGGCTTTGTGGTCTAAAATATGCAGGAATAATCTCAATCTTTTGGTGTCTGTTGAGACCTGACTTTTAACCCAGTATATGGTCTATTTTGAAGAACGTTCCATGTGCCTTTAAAAAATAATGTGTATTCTGTTGTTCTAGAGTGGAATATTCTGTAACTACAAAGTCCATTTCTTCCAATGTGTCATTCAAAGCTCTTCTTTGTTAAACTTCTACTTAGATTATCTGTCCATTACTTGGATGGAGGGTGAAGGTCTCCTACTATTAATGTAGTACTCTCAATATGATTCTTTGTTTTGGTTACCAGTTGGCTTATATAATTGGCTGCTTCCATGTTGGGGGCATACATATTTACAATTGTTAGATCTTCTTGTTGGTTAGACCCCTTAAGTATGACGGAGTGTCCCTCTGCATCTCTTACTACAGTCGTTAGCCTAAAATTTATAGTCTTATATAAGAATTGCTACCCCATAATTCTTTTGGGGTCTGTTGGCTCTTTATCCCTCCATCTGTTCTGAATGACAGTCCTGTTGGATAAAGAATTCTTGGATGGATGTTCTTCTCAGTAAGTGTCCTGGATATGTCTTGCCAGCCCTTTCTGGCTTGCCTGGTTTCTGTTTGGGCAAGTTTGATGTTATTCTGATGGTCCTTCTTCTGTATGTCAGGAATATCTTCCATGCTAGCTTCCATTATGACATTTTCTCTGAATTTATGATTTTCAAATTTCACAAACACATGCCTGGGGGTCTTTTCTACCCTCATTGATCTTTGAAGTGGCTGTCCTCTCTGCTTCTTAGACACAAACACTTGCTTCATTCCCTAGATTAGGGAAATTCTCAGCTAAGATTTGCTCATCTATATCTTCTAGACCTCTCTCACTCTCTCCACCCCCTCAGGGATCCCAAGAATTCTGACACTGGATCATTTCATGGCATCATTTATTTCTCTAATTTGATCTTTTGTCTAATTTACCTGAGCTTTTAGGGTTTCTATATTAGATTGGATCTCACTGATAGCATTTTTAAGTTCTGCAAGATCAGCTCTCACTTATTCTCTTAGAAAATCTATGTTGCCAGTAATGGTATTCTCCAATCTAGTTATTTTCTGCATAACTGTTACCCTGAATTCTAGTTCTGACATCTTGCTTATGTCCATTTCCATTAATTCCATGGCAGGGATCACAGTCTTTGATTTTTTCCTCTGTTGAGGGTTCCTCCTCCTAGTCATTCTGGTGAGAGGTGGTTGAGGAAATGTACAAAGTCCAAACTATAGACCACAATCTGAGGAGCCTGCTGTACTGTTACTCAGACAACCCTGTTTGGGCAGAATTGTCTTGCCCTCTCTGGTGGGTGATGGGCTCAGTGAAAACAGGTTTTGGGAGGCTTTTGTTCTCTGGTGGCTTTCCCTGGTGAGTTTCTGTATCCCTTCCAAGATTCAGAGCAGAGGTGGCTGTGTCCAAACTTCTGTCTTAGAAAAGAGAGATCATGAACTGTTCTCCAGAAAACCCTCCAGGTCACAATGACTCCATTTTTGTCTGTGCTGTTAAAACTGCAGGGATCTGGATTGTGTACCCCACCACAGAACTCTCAGCCCTCGGTTCCAGGTCGAGGCACATCTCTGCCCTCTGTGCTTTAAAAGCCACCAGCTGCTCCCAGTTCACATTTGCTCCCCCACAGCTCCAGATTTTAGCCTAGGGGGCTGCCCTAAAGTCCTATTCCCTGTGGTTACCAGTCTGTGAATCTGCGCCCATTCCCCAGCTTGGGATGTTTTTGTGGTCCCATGTTATTTCACCTTCCCAGCGCCAGTGCTAATGGCAGCTCTCTCCCCCTTCCATTTATCTTTTGGTATCTGTCCTTGGAATAATGGCTTCCTACTTCATACCTTGAAATCAGCCACTGGAGATATTCTCTTTGTATAGATTCTGATATATCTTCTTATATCACAGGCTGATTTCATGGTTGTTCATAGTGGCCTGGCAGATATGCATCTTAATTTAGGGAACCAGTTGAAATAGGGTCCCCCAGTCTTCTACCATCTTGCCCCTCCAGTCTCTTTCCTCCATTTTCAATGTCTTCCCATTTCTTTATGCCACCATCAGTCTCTTTAATCAGTGTTTTATAATTTTCTGTGTGCAGATATTTCATCTCTTTGGTTAAGTTTATTCCTAAGTATTTTATTATTTTTGGTACAATTGTAAAAGGGATTATTTTCTTAGTTTCTCTTCTGATGATGTTACTGTGGAGCAATGCAACTGAAAGGAAGAGAAATGTATATTGATTTTGTATCCTGCAACTTTATTGAAGTTATCATTCTAGCATTTTGTGTGTGTGTGTGTGTGTATGTGTGTGTGTGTGTGTAGTAGTAGTCTTTCATGTTGTCTATATGTAGTGTCATGTCATTTGCAAATAGTAAAATAATTACTACTTACAATTTGGATGTCTTTTATTTATTTTTGTTTTCTGATTGCTGTGGCTTGAACTTCCAGTACTATGTTGAATAAAAGTGATGAGAGTGGATAACCTTTTCTTTCTTCTATTGTTACAGGAAAATCTCAGGTTTTCATGATGTTATCTGTGTTTTTTTTTCATAAATGTCCTTTACATGTTGAGGTATGTTTCCTATAAATCTACTTTTTTATGGTCTTTATTATGAATAGATATTGAACATTAGTTTTTTTGTTTTGTTTTGTTTTTAAGGTTGTATTTATTTATTTGAGAGAAAAAGAGAACACAGAGAGAGAGTGAGAGGAAGAAGCAGGACTTTCCACTGAGCAGAGAGCCCAATGTGGGAATCAATCCAAGGACCCTGAGATCATGACCTGAGCTGAAGTCAGATGCTTAACCAATTTAACCACCCAGCCAGCCTGTTGTACTTTATCAAATGCTTTTTATTCATCTATAGAAATAATCTTATGGTTTTTATATTTTCTTTTTCAAACACGATGTATCATGTTGATTAACTTGTGAATACTGAACTATCTCTGTATCTTCAGAATAAATCCCACTTTATCATGAAAAAATGTTTTTCAGTTAATTTTTGATATGGCTTACTAGTATTTTGTTGACCATTTTTCCATTTGTGTTCATTAGGGAATTTGATCTGTAGTTCTTTTTCTTAGTGGTATCTTTATCTGGTTTTTGTTTCATGTGATTCTGGCTTCAAAGAATGAATTTTGAAGCTTTCCTAACTTTTTATATTTTTTATTAATTTGAAAAAATAGGTATTTATTCTTTAAATTATTGGTAGAGTTCACCTGCAAAGCCATCTAACTCTTGACTTTCATTCATTAAGAGTTTTTTTTTTAATTTACTGTTACAAATTTTTTACTGATTATTGGCCTGTTCAAATATTTTATTTGTTCATTTTTCAGTTTTGTTAGTTCATATGTTTCTAGGAATTTATCCATTTCTTTTAGGTTGTCCACTTTGTTGGCATAAAGTTTTTCATAATCTTCTCTAATAAATGTTTGTATTTCTGGAGTGTTGGTTGTTAATTTTCCTGTCTCATTTGTGATTTTAATTTGTTTTATCATCTTTTATTCTTGATATATGATATTAAAAGTTTATCGCTTTTGTTGATATTTTCAAAGAAGCATCTCCTGTTCATCGATCAGTTCTACTGTTTTGGGTTTTTGTTTGTTTGTTTCTTTATCTCTGTCAGATGACATGATACAACATATCAAAACCCAAAAAGATTCCCCCCAAATTGCTATAACTGACACACAAATTCAGTGCAGTCGCAAGATACAAAATCAATGTCTAGAAATATGTTGCATTTTTATACCCTATGAATGAAACAGCAGAAAGAGAAATCAAGTAGATCCCATTTACAACTGCACCAAAACAATAAAATACCTAGCAATAATCCTAACCAAGGAGATCAAAGATCTGTAGTATAAAAAGTATAAAAGACTGATTAAAGAACTTGAAGATGGCACAAACATATGGAAAAACATTCCATGCTTGTGGATCAGAACAAATATTGTTAAAATGTCTATATTACCCAAATAATCTACAAATTTAATGCAATCGCTATCAAAATGTTACCAACATTTTTTACAGAGCTAGAACAAAAAAAAAAAATCCTAAAATTTTATGGAACCACACAAAAGTCCACACAAAGCCAAAGCAATCTTGAAAGAGAAAAGCAAACTGTAGGCATCACAATTCTGGACTTCAAGTTCTATTACAAAGCAGGAGTGATCAAGACATTATGGTACTGGCAGAGAACTAGACACATTGATCAATGGAACAGAATAGAAAAGCCAGAAATGAACCCACAGTTGTATGGTCAACTAATCATTGACAAAACATGGAAGAATATCCAATGCACAAAAGCCAGTCTTTTTAACAAACAATACTGGAAAAACTGGACAGAAACATGCAAAACAATGAAACTGGACCACCTTACATAATTCACAAAAACAAATTGAAAATGGATGAAAGACCTATATGTGAGACAGGAAACTATCAAATCCTAGAGTAGAACACAGTAAGTAACTTCCTTGACTTGGCCTTAAGTACTTCCTATAAGATATGTCTCCTAGGCAAAGGAAACAACATAAAAATCAACTATTGTGACTTCATCAAAATAAAAAGTTTCTGCACAGTGAAAGGAAAAATTGATAAAATTAAACAGCAAACTTTGAAATTGTAAAAAATATTTGCAAATGGCATACCTGATAAAGAGATATTATCTGAAATATATGAAGAACTTATAAAACTCAACATCCCTGAAATAAATAATTCAGTTAAAAATGGGCAGTAGACATGAACATTTTTCCAAAGTAGACGTCCAGATTGCTGAATAGACACATGAGAAGATGCTCAACATCATTCATCATGAAGGAAATACAAATTAAAACTGCAAGATATCTCCACATATCAGTCAGAATGGCTAAAATTAACACAGGAGAGGACAGGTGTTGACAAGGATTTTGAGAATGGGGAACATTTTTACACTGTTGATGAGAATGGAAAATGGTGCAATCACTATAGAGAACAGTATGGAAGTTCCTGAAAACATCAAAAATAGAACTACCCTATGATCTAGCAATTGCAGTAGTAAGTATGTACCCTAAGGTTACAGAATGCTGATTCAAAGGGATTCATGTTCCCTACTTTTTATAGTAACATTACCAACAATAGCCAAAATACAGAAATAGTCCAAATCCCTTGACTTAAGGATGTATAAAGAAGATGTGATTAAACACACACACACACACACACACACACACACACACACACACACACACACCATCGTGGAATATTACTCAGCCATAAGAAAAGAATGAAATCTTGCCATTTGCAAGAATATGGTTGGAGCTAAAGACTATTATGCTAAGCAAAATAAATCAGAGGGGCGTCTGGGTGGCTCAGTCACTGGGAGTCCACCTTTGGCTCGGGTCATGGTCCTGGGGTCCTGGGATCGAGCCCAGCATTGGGCTCTCTGCTCAGTGAGAAGCCTTCTTCTCCCTTTCCCGCTCCCCCAGCTTGTGTTCCTCTCTCGCTGTGTCTCTCTCTGTCAAATAAATAATAAAATGTTTATAAATAAATAAATAAATAAATAAACAGTCAGAGAAAACAAATACCATATGATTTCACTCATATGTGGAGTTTAAGAAAAAAGCAGATTGACATACAGGGAAAAAGGAGAGAGGCAAACCAGGAATGAGAATGTTAACTGTAGAGAATAAACTGAGGGTTATTCTGGGAGGGAGCGGGGGATGGTTAAATAGGTGATGGGTATTAAGGAGGGCACTTGTGATGATTGCTGGGTATTGTATATAAGTGAGGAATCACTAAACTCTACTCCAGAAACTAATATTACACTGTATGTTAACTAACTGGAATTCAAATAAAACCTTGGAAAAAAACCAGCAATCCAAATCAAGCAAGAATCTGTTCTGTAATTCTGATTAGTGAAACCATGAATATCTCCCTTTGAAGAACTATGCTCAATTACTTATCACCCTTCCCAAAATGAAAATTACCAATTTTCTTTTTTTTAAGATTGTATTTATTTATTTGACAGAGACAGATCACAAGTAAGCAGAGAGGCAGGCAGAGAGAGAGGGGGAAGCAGGCTCCCTGATGAGCAGAGATCCCGAAGCGGGGCTCGATTCCAGGACCCCAAGATCATGACCTGAGCCAAAGGCAGAGGCTTAGCCCACTGAGCCATCCAGGCGTCCCCCAAAATTGCCAATTTTCTTTTTAGATTAGCCATACTTTATAGACACATAGGCACAGATGTTGATACAACTTGATTTTATGTTATGAGAATGAAAATTATCTTTTCTAGTGGGCGATATGTAAGCAGATAACTTTGAAAATCATTTGGATTCTCTAGAGCTTTTACAAAATTTGTTAAGAAAATCCATATTTATTTTAAAAACACACCATTAGCATTTACTATTAGAAATGACAAATTGAGATGTTTCTCTTGAAGAAGTAATGGAATTAACAGCTGTCATGATAAATAGAAAACTATAGATTACATTGAGCGGCTGGCTGCCATTAGCAGTAATGGGAATATAAATCATTTTGTTTTTCTTTCTTACATGAAGTTAACTAGCTTCCCTTGGGAGGCAGCTTAAAACTTTGTCTCTGTTTTTAAATAGCTTTAACTTTACTCATTCAAGTCCCTACTCTGGATTTTTAATGCCTGACAAAGAATCTCTTTTTTCTTGATTCTACCTTTTACTTTTACTAGTTGTAGTATAAATTTGAGATAATTAAAGAAATGGAGAAGGAAACTGTGAAGAACTTATATGCTGAAAATAATACTGTAAAATAAGGAGACCAGCTTGTAAAGTCACTAGTCATAGTTGTTTCTTTCTATTCAACATAACTTTCAGGGACCGAGAGAAGGACATTGTCAAGAAATGGAAAATTCTGCATAGTATTAAATATGATGAATTCTGGTGGTTGGCAAGTGTTTGTGGTTCTCATGCTTCTCCCTTTAAAGATGGAGATTTCATAGTTTGACCCTATCCTGGGAAATTCATTTATCAGTTGCCAGTACAGAGAAGACTATGGAAGGAAATATTTCTGAACAAAAAAGGAAGGGCAAGTACATGCTCTTCTCCCCTAAGACTACTCTCTTTCCCGAGTACAGAGTTGAAATTCTTCTGTAAACACTCTCCCTCCCTTTTGGTGTTTCTCCCTGTGTGTCTCTGTTTCTCTGCCATATTCTTTGTGTGTCTCTCTCACTTTCTGCCTGTGGGTATTCTTTCTCTCTGTCTCTCTGTCTCTCTTGATATCTCTTTGTTCTTCTTTCTCCCTTTAGCTCTCTTTGTTTCTCTGACACTGTTCCTTTGTCTCTCTCTTTCTGCCTCTGAACTTTCTTTCTCTGGCCCTTTGATTCTTCCTCCCTCTCTCTGTATTTCTGTTTCTGTCTCTCTTTTCTTTTTTCTTGGAATCTCTGCCTTCTCCTTCCCCTATCTTGTTGTTGTGTGAGTCCTGTGATCTGATTGATACAGACTGTGCACACAGCAAAGAAAGCAGAATAGAGAGTTGGAAAAAGAACTAGGAAATATGTCATGTGGAAGTCAACAAGGAACTGACAAAAAAAGGGGAAATTTCACACTGGAAATATCAGTTAGTAGATAAAGGAGAGATGTTAGGGTAGAGGGAGGTTAATTGACTCTATGCAAACTTCAGATTGTATCTTTTACTTTTTATGTTCTCTGTGTTGAAATATTCTCATAAGATTAAAGATTCTCATAAGCATTTTGTTTTGCTTTTTTTATTAGAGTTATAATGCTTTGTTAATAACAACTAGTGTGTGTGTGTGTGTGTGTGTGTGTGGTGTGTGAGGTAGTCAACACATTATATAACCAGTCTATATCACCCATTTCATCACAGATTGGCAAACTTAATTCAGAGATATTGATAATGAGCATAAATGTATCCCTGAAAATATATGCCCATAAATGAGACATAAACCCATAAGCAATTTCACACTGCTCTTAAAATGAACAAAAGGCTTAACTTTGAAACAACTTAATTATTTTTCTAAGATCATTAATAGAAATTTCCTCAACTGTTTAGAGGATTAATTATGCTATTCTTACTAATATCGAGGTATTGAAAGTCATTAAAATAATTACATTTTGTGTATTATACCTTTTTGACATTGTAATTTATGGTCCATAGGTACCAGGGAAGAAAACAAACAAACAAAAAATCAATCTTTTGTATTGCTAAATGCAAAATGCCTTACTACTTCTGATTTTTTATTACATTGGAAGGACAATAGAATTATTTTAAGTCTAATATTTTCTACTTGGAATATTGGACAAATCTCTTTGTTTTGTGAAACTCTAGTTCCTTTCTAGGAAATGGATAATATTTGATTAGTAAAATGTAGAGGTGTGCTGTGTAATACATATGATACAATGAGTAGAAGTGGGAGATATTCTCAGCTTAAAACCAAAAACTTGTAATTCATCAAAAGCAGACAGTTGCATGATGCAGACTGTGATTTGATGTTCTTCTTCCTTTTAATAAAATACTTGTCCAGTGAAATCTCACAAATAAGTGTTAAGATGATTAAGATTCATTTATCTTCAGTGTTGTAGTTGCTATGACAAGGGAATTGGTTTAATCTCACAATTTTAAAATAGGGACATTTTTGGCTTTTGCTTCCCTCTCATCTCAGCAGGAAACTTTTCATAGTCAAAATAAGTCATGAGAATTCCAACCACATCACTGAGCTGGTGCTTGTAGGATTTTCCAGTCACCCCCAGATGGAGATTCCACTCTTTTTACTCTTCTCTCTGGTCTTCCTGGCAAATCTCTTTGGGAACACAGCCATCATCTTCTTAGTAATTTTATATTCCTCTCTCAAGACACCCATGTATATCTTCCTCTGCCATCTGGCCTTTAGCACATTTGTGGTCCCCAAGATGCTTTTTAATTTCCTTGCAAGCAGGAAAGTCGTATCTCACAACTTCTGTATTGTTCAGACTTACATCACCTATTCCTGGAGTCAACTAAGTGCTTTCTCCTTGTAGTGTAGTGTATGTAGTGTAGTGAGTGATTTCTCCTTGGCTAATATGTGGCCATTTGTTACCCACTAAGATACCTGCTCATTGTGAACTGGTCCTTATGCCTGACATTGGCTCTGGAGGCCAGGATCATTGTTTTTTGTTTTTGTTTTTTGCATCATGGGGCCTCTCTACCTCATAATTCTTCCACTCTGTGGTCCATATGTTGTTGACTATATTTTCTATAAATTGCCTATTCTTCATCACATGTTCTGTGCTGATACATACCTACTCTACCTGCTGGAGACTGTCATGGCCATAGGAGGGGCTGAAAATGTGTTATTCCCCTTCCTCCTCATTATACTCTCCTACCTTTGCATGCTGGTGGTTGTGATGAAAATAGACTCTGTTAAAGGCAAGAAGAAAGCCTTTTCCACATGTACCTCCCACCTGATTGTGGTGACCATATATTGTGGAACAGGAGTGATCAGGTACATGAGACCCAAATCCCTCCATTTGGCAGAAGGAGACAAACTCATCTCTGTGTTCTATGCAGTCTTCATCCCTATGTTGAATTCTTTCATTTACAGTCTAAGGAACAAGGAAGTCAAGGAGGGTATAAGAAGAGTCATGGAGAAGCACAAAAATGAGACAAGGCAACATATTACAGACTAGAATATTTAGAATTTTAAGGCAATGCTTACTTTCTTTTAAATTTGGCAGACTTTCAGGTAAAAGTGATCTTCACATGTTTGCAAATCTCAAGTGTTTCCAGTTCAGGTTTCTACTATGAGTGAACATATATGAATAGTTGTTATTATGTGTCAGAACATTGCTATATCAACTCAATCAAGTATGCTGTGAACTGCACCATAACCTTCCATGTCAACACAATGTCATGCCCTGTAGTCACTGCCTTTACAACGTTTCATTCTTTATTTTTCCATTTATTTTGCAAATGTCAAATTATGACAAGGTGCTCATTCTTACTTTACTTATAAGCTCTATCCTTTTGGGGGGTGTCAGCCTGAAGATATGAGCCTCAGATCTTTACTGATGTAAAATGAAAGACAGTATAAATTCTGAAAACTATATATCATTAATTCTTACAGAAGGAAATATATTTGAAACTTGAAATTACTAATGAGAATTTTTTAAAAGAAGTATAAAGCACTGCATTGTTTTGGTTTTATTTTTTTCTTATCTAAACTTTTACCTTTGTGACCTCTAATTTTAGGGAAAACGGTATGATTTTTTTGAATTTGAAAACCAAGAAAAACTCTTCTCAGTTACTTAAATTTTAATTACCTGTGTATGGAAGATAGCTTGCAGAAATAAATACTAGCAGTCATTTAATTTGTTAACTTTTTAGATATGTAAACATATTGGCTACAGTGGATTTGCCCCTATATTTTAAGGAGTCATATATTAACTAGTCTAATATTCCTGAATTTGGAGGCCAACTGTGGAGTTAATCCTAGGTTCAATCACTTAGTTGCTGTATGCCTTTTATCAAATTTTTTCTGTACTTTAATTTCCCTCTTGAAAAATCAGGTAATGCAATGTATAGGACTGTAAATGTGAACACATAGAATAACCTAAAATTCAAAAAGAGGTTTAAAGCACACTAGATAAGATCATTTTCCATATGCTGTTAGAAAAAAAAAGAACTTTGTGCTAGATTATACAATTGTATAGAAAGAAAAGAAATGTTCAGTAATTACACTAAATAAACATATTTTCAGACTCTTTTTCCTAACTTTGGTTGGAAATTGATGTTTCCATTTATGGAGAAATTACTCTTTCCAAAGTTAGTACACACAGAATAATCTAGAGATTCTATCCATAACTTTAATAAGTATGAGGGCCAAAGCACTTAGTATGTCCAATTAACATATTGCATACCTGAGTACCAGAGAATGACTGATGTTCATCCTTGTACAGCAGGCCTTTGACTTCTTTATAGAAATTTAATTATAACATATGGATGAAACAGTAGTTTTTCCTCTGTCATCAAATTTTATTATATGTTGATGTATAATACATAAAAGAAAAGAGGGAAACAAATCTAATGTAGAGTAAAGTAATAGGTGTCTGATTTGTAATATTTTCTGTAATACCTAGGTTTCCATGGAAACTTTGCACAAATGCATGTGTAAGGGCTTCTTTGTACCAAGTTCATTTTGTAGTGGCCCTATATTTATGTCTTTTCTTGAAGGTAATGCAATCACTGTAGTGGTCCAGTATGTTGTTATCAAAACTGAATGCACAATGGCTTCATATTCTGCTTTTACAAGTATTTCTCCAGCAAGCAGAACATACTGAGGAAATAGTTTGAAAGGAAACCCCTGTGAGTTGAATCAGAAGGCTTGAATAAAAACTTAATTCAACCCAAAATATACACACTTTGGTTTCATTTTATTTGCTTTGAAATCAGTGACCAGACTATCAACTGCAAAATGATCCTTTCTTTTAATTAGAAAAGTAGTTCTAATAAATCTTATATCTCATGATTTATAGTCAACAAAGGATCCAAGAATATTATGAGAGAATCTGATAGTAGTCAAGTGAATGTAGAATATATGTAGAGTAAGACGAGCTACTTTTTTCTGTCATTGTTTAAAATTAACAACATATTTAGTGAAATAAATTTTAAATAACAAGATAAATTATGGTTAAATAGTAATCATAGATCAATAAGTAGTTTGGTTACAAATATTTTTTCTTAGAAAATGTATAGACTCCCCTGCAACTCCCTCTATTTTAATTTCATGTTGAATGTTTAGCTATATCTCAATGAAAACTTTCCCAGAATATAAATTTTGTCTGTTTTCTAGAGATCACTGTTGTTTGTTACCCTTCTGGATTCATATAAAACATAAAATGTATACATTTAATTTATTAAAATATTATCACTGTTCAAAGTTTGGAGAAATAACCTGACTTTGACTAAATTTTTCATTTAATCCAGTAAATATCTGACTTAGTCACTCTTATCTTTGGTTAAATGAAATTTTGTTCCCACACCAGAAATAAATTTTGTGCTGGCTATTGACAGTATGTTGACGTTGGTAATTTCAGCAGTTTTGCAAACAGTGGGTCTGTTGATGGAAACCATAGACAAGAATGTAAATGGACAAGGATGCTCCACCATGGGAAAACAGTGTGGAGGGAAGTTAGCTTCCCTTAGGATTAATTATGAGAAACTTCTCGCCAGGTAATGAGCATAGGCTTTCAACATGTCTTAATGAGATCATGGCAAGGAAAGGAGTTTCTTCATTTTGCCTCAACACACTCATACACAAATGAAGAGACTTTTCTTGAGATCTGAACATGATATTGAATCTTTAAACACATTAGTTTGATGACTTGAGAAGAATAGATAAGTAAATTATAGGTTCACTAAGTTCTTTCCTTTTAGCTTATAAATAGGGCAGACTTGCAGTGTGCAAGCACGTGTGTGCATATTTGTAAAAGGTATGGGCTTATAATTAACTGTTGTAGGACCTAATCGAGTAAAATTTTAATACATTGTGAATACTTGGAGGCAACATAAATTGTAGTGTCTTTTAAGTAATGTCCTCAGTATCAGGAACTAATAATGTTTACTCAGAAAAAAATATATTTATTGTATTTTTCCTGTTTTTTTTTTTTTTTTTTTGTTGTTGTTGTTTTTGTTTTTTTTTTTGTTTTTGGATCCCACTGTAAAGTTCTTCTCAGTCCTTTTGAAAGTGGCATTGCTAACACTCTGTTACTCAACCAGTGCTGGACCATCCAACCTTTTTGAATGATATCCCTCATTAAATTTGTTTCTCTTACTAAATGTTAGAGTGTAAGTAAAATCTAATCCCAAAACTTCAACATTAATCTATCTTGTGCTCTGTCTAAAAAGCATATGACCCTGACTGGTAGCACATTTTAGACATATCTACTGATGATGGTCATGGCATGAGCTAAACTGTTTCTTAACAAATTTCCACAATGATAAATCAGTGTTATACTCTTAATATAGCACTTCTTATCTAGGAAAATTTTAATATATTAATTAACAAGTTTGTGCCACTTCAGAAAAACAAACAAACAAACAAACAAATAGGGGCATTAATATGCTTGCCCGCAGTGTGTATATACACACATTGTCTTTATTATATATGTTTATTATATGTTATATATATATGTATATATGTAAGTAAAAGTATATATATATATATACATATATATGTGTATATATATATATATCCCTTATTTTAAGGAATTGTCTCAAGTGATTATGGAGGTTCGCAAGTCAAAGTCCAAAATCTGCAGGGTGGGCCAGCACTCTGGAAATGAAAGAACAGTTACTCCTGTAGTTAATGTCTGAAGGTCTTCTGCTACCTGATTCCCTCCTGGTCAAAAGAGTTCAAGTGTTTGTTCCATTTAAGCTTCAGATGATTGAATAAGGCTCACCATATCATGGAATAAAAATCTGCTTTACTAGGGGTTCCTGGGTGGCTCAGTGGGTTGAAACCTCTGCCTTCCACTCAGGTCATGATCTCAGGATCCTGGGATTGAGCCCCGCATTAGGATCCCCGCTCAGCAGGGAGCCCGCCTCCTCCCCACCCCTGCCTGCCTTTCTGCCTACTTGTGCTCTCAGTCTGTCAAATAAATAAATAAAATCTTTAAAAAAATCTGCTTTACTCAAAGTCCGCTGAATTAAATGTTAATCTTACCCAAAACACTCTTACAAAAACATCTAGATTAATATTTGACCACAACCACATACCTGAGCACTGTGGTCCAGCCACGTTGATATGTAAAATTACCCATGCAATTTCTTATTCAGATTATTCATTTCTAGCTTATGGCAGCACACTGGTTTTTAGGTATTAATCCCATACCATAAAGAATTTGTTGAATTAATTAGTTCCAGTACTTTTTTAAATATACTATTTGGGGTTTCCTATATATAAAACTATGTTATCTGTATATATAGATCTACCTTTCCAATTTAGATGTCTGTTGCTTGTCTAATTTCTCTAACTTCTATTTCCAATACTATGTTGAATAAAAGTGAGCACATTCTTAATTTATTTTGTTCTTGGTATTAGAATAAAAGATTTCAATCTCTCAGGTTTTCTGGGAAAATGGCAGAATAGGAGGACCCCAAGCTTGTCTTACACCACAGAAACAATTAGATAACCTTCACAGCAGTGTAAGTAACCCAGAAACCAACCCAAAGACTGAAAGATCAAACGTCATAACTAAAGGTAGAGAGGAGACCACATTGAACAAAATAAGGATGGTGATGACTTCTGGGAACAAAACCGACTGTGGTTGTCCACAGTGGGGAGGTAGCTGGTGGCACAGAGAATGGTGGGAAACAGACATTCACACAAGAGGACCCATGGGAAGTATGAATCCCCATAATATTTCACATTGAAAGTCCAACAGACTGAATCTCACGAGTTTAAAATTGGTGGGACTCAAAGCCTGGAATTTTAAAAATTAGTGGGCTCAGCTTTGAAAGCCCAGAGAGCTTTCTGAAGCCAAGCCCACATACCTAAAGAACAACACTGCAAACAGCTGCAGCAGACCAAGTGGCTTAAAAGATACCAGTGGAGGAAGACAGGAGGGAAAGTGGCTTCCTCATCTCAGAGTATGGCCCAGAGAGAGGGATCACAGGAACACCCTTCCAGGAACTAAAGGAGGGGGAAGGTGACATCTCCCAATCCCAACATAAACAATGACCTCCTTCAGAAACCAGTGCTGTGCCTACATGCTTACCTACTTACAAAAATACCCCCCACCCATGCATCACCTCTAATTCATCCTCCAAGTCATGCTCCCCTTAGTCCCTGCACTGTAGACCCCTGACTCAAAACACCAGCAAAACCATGCTAACACCATATCTCCTGGTCTACGTGTTTTGTGGCATCTCAGTTCTGGCAGCAATGGTGCAGGTCTCATTTCCCAAGCAGACCATGACACACTTTGCTAAAACACGGCCAACCCTTACTTGGGAGCAAATATTGCCTACAATAAGCAAAGAGAGCTTCTGCAGATCACTTGACTAAAGGAAAAAGAGGCCAAGACTCAAAAGCAGAGCACACACAACATACATCAGGAGACACTCCCTGAAGCACCAGATTCTGGGGTACAGGGGACACTGCACCACAGGAGCTAACTACAGGACCTTTTTTCCATAAGACTATTTTCATTAACAGCAGGAGAAGTAGTCAACTTTCCTAACACACAGAAACAGACAGAGAAAAGTTAGACAAAATGAGGATATGGAGGAAAATCTCCCAAATGAAGAATAGGACAAAACCACATCAAGAGACCAAAGCAAAGTGGAAATAAGTAATATGCCTGAGAGATGATTTAAAACAATTAATATACAGATATCCAGATAACCTGGGAAAATAATGGAGGACATCAATGAGACTCTTTTTTAAAATTATTTTTAATGGATTTTATTTAATTATTTGTTGGACAGAGAGAAAGAGAGCACAGGCGGGGGAGCTGCAGGCAGAGGGAAAAGCAGGTTCCCACTGAGCAGGGAGCCCAATGCAGGACTCCATCCAAGGACACTGGGATCATGACCTGAGCCAAAGGCAGATGCTTAAGCAACTGAGTCACCCAAATGCCCCTATCAGTGGTACTCTTAACACAGAAATTAAAGAAAAAAAATTGAATCAGAGATAAAGAACACAATAAATGAAATTAAAAAAATAAATTTTTGTTTGTTTCCTTTTTGTTTCAGAAATGGAGTTTAGCGAATTCATCACTTACATATGACACCTGGTGCTCATCAAAACAACTTCTCTCCTTATTACCCACCACCAATTTAACAAATCCCCCTACTGCCTCACCTCTACCACTCCCCAGTTTGTTCTCTGTATTTTAAGCCATCCACTTCCTGTCCTATCTCAGATTCGATGTATTATTTGAAAGAATCAAAAGAACCAAAAACATATGCCAAATAATGAAAGTGCCTTTACCCCTAAAGCTCAGGGATTGACGTGGAACATATCACAAATGGGCTACTGGACTGGGAAGAGACTTCAGACTGACCCCACTGCGTGGACATGAGTGAATGAGTCTAGAATTTTCACACCTAGACTTACTATTTGTGAGGCATCATCAAACCTAAAATCTAGCTAAGATCCTCTCCCATCTGGGTTACTGCTATGACATCAGCAGGTCTTGCTTTCTGTTACGCTATCCTCTAAGCAGCAGTGAGATTTGCAAATATAAAATATATCGTGTCATTTCTTATTTGATACCCTTTGATAATCCATCATTTGTCTCAGTGTAAAATCCAAAAACACTTATAGGGCTTTCAATGACCTACAGGAACGAGCTCTTAATATCTCTCCAAACTGTCTCCTTCCTCCATCCCATGTTCCCCAGGAACATTCTCCCGACATTCATGCCATGCTTCCTGTCCAGGATACCACATCCATCTTATTTTCCTCACCTGTAAAGTGTAGATTAAAGTACAACGTAAACATAGAAAGCTTTCTTAACACTCTATGTTGATTCAGACCTTACTGTTCCATGTAGATAAACCAGCTCATATGCTATTGTTTCACAGCAAACATCACAGATAGTCATAAATCCATTACTTCTTGGGTAAGGCATCATGCATGTCTCTCCTTCAAAAGTAGAGGCTCTATTCAGGCCAAATATCCCTTGGCCATTTCTTTACTTTGTGCCCCTGGGCAATCCAGACTGCAGGAAGAGGACTGGTATATATAAAGGGCTTGAAAATATTTGTGGAATTAATGAATGAGATAGGAGGCAGGAGTAGCAGAGGTCTTCTAAACAATGGATGAATAAAAGAAAGTTTGACTCCTTTCTTCCTGCCTTCCTCCCCACCTATATGTTCCCTTCCCTTTCCTTCTCTTTCTTTTCCTTAATTTTCCCGTCCCCCTTGTGTGCTCTCTCTCTCTCTCTCTCTCTCTCTCTCTCCTGTCTCTCAATTTTGTCTTTCTCTCCCCTTCTCCATTTCTCACCTTCCCTCTCCACCCATCCATCTCCCTTCACTTATGTCTCCTTTCCTTTGTCTTCCTCCTTACCATGCTTCCTTTTTTTCCTAGGATTTTATTAAACAGAAAATATTAAAATGTCTAAGTTCCTGTAGATAAACTTTGGCACTTCAAAAATTCTTTGTTTTTGTCATGAGGAGATAATTTAAGTCAACAATAATTTATATGTTTTTTTCCACGAGGAACTGAATCTTTAACACCAGTTTCCTATCTGTTCTTCAAAGATGTATAACTTTCACCACATATGCTTTATGAACTCAGGAGAAATTCTCCTGCAAAATCTG
The DNA here is from genome assembly GCA_003697995.1 of Taxidea taxus jeffersonii. Lineage (NCBI taxonomy): Eukaryota > Metazoa > Chordata > Mammalia > Carnivora > Mustelidae > Taxidea > Taxidea taxus. The sequence continues at coordinate 24,364 of RCUC01170167.1, forward strand.
AAAATAATGTGTAAAATCATCTTACCCTTGAATCATATGATTATATTCTCACCAGATGACAAAACGGCCAAAGGACAAAAATGCCCCTAAAATGATGTTGTAGAGGCAATTTATCTTCTGAGGAGTTGTTGTCAAGAGACTAGGAAGAAACTCTTTCATTATGGCTTATGTAATTCCACATGGCACCAAGGATGGCATTCAGGTTTGAAGGCTCTGAATATGTTACTCACATATTCCCAAACTTGATCCATTATGTGTTCTGTGCTAATTTTTCTTCCCTGAGAAACAAATAAAAACAACAAACCCTCCCCTTCACTCTTATTCCATAGATAAGATATTTTTTTTCTTTTTCTTTCTTTCTTCCTTTTTTTTTTTTTTTTCATTTCTTCTCTAACAGCCTCTTTGAATTCTTGGTTCCTCAAACTATAGATAACAGGGTTCAGCAGGGGTTAACCACAGTGTAGAAGACAGAAATGATATTGTTGATTTCAGGTGATAGGTGGTCATTGGGGCGAACATACATGGAGATCATGGTCCCGTAGTAGATAGTGACAACAGCCAAATGGGAGCCACATGTGGAAAAGGTCTTCATCCATCCAGATGCTGAAGGGATTCTCAATATGGTAGATACAATGAAAACATAGGACACAAATATAAGAAGAAAGCAAATGCACAGCACTGCAATTGACAGGATGAAGATAACCAATCTGGTGACATACACATTGGAACATGAGAGCTGCATGAGGTCACAGAAGATATGATTGATCTGATTAGGACCACAGAAATCCAACTTGGAAATCATTAGGGAGGGACAAAATCCTGTGCCACACCTGTCAACCAGGAGATTGCCAACAACCTGGTGCAGATCTCAGGTACTCATCAGGGAAGAGTAGTGGAGTGGGCTGCAGATGGCCAGGTATTGGTCATAGGCCATCATGGCCAGAAGGAAGCACTCAGTAGCCCCAAAGAACACAAAGAAGTAAAGTTGTGCCATACAGGCAGGGAAGGGGTTGGTTTGGCCGTGAGAGAACAGGTTGGCTAGGAGAAGTGGTGCGATGGTGGATGTATACCAGATCTCCAGAAATGAGAGGTGTTTGGGAAATACATACATGGGTGAGTACAGCCGCTGGTTCTGGCTCACCACTGCAACAATGACAACATTTCCTGTGACTGTGAGAAAGTAGATGAACAGTAAGATGGCAAAGAATAGTGTCTGCCAACCAAGAAGGTTCTGGAATCCTAGCAGCTGATATTCAGTGCACTGGACACATTTGGGGGTTTCATTGTCTGTGGAAGAAAAACACTATATACCAGCCATCCAAATATTTGTAGCTTTTGATGTTTAGCAGTTCAGAGACTATTTTTTTTAATAGATAGATCTTTGTGTACAATACTTTATAAGAACAAGTGCATACTTTCACCTTGATTTTATAAGAAAATATTTTGATATCACAGGCTGAAAGTGGATGTTAGATCTTGGAAAGAATGTTAGCAAATTATACTCATGTTCTCTGAAATTTGGAAGTCTCAGGTCTAAATATATATATATTTTTTAAATACAACTCTAATGGAAACCAAAGTTGGAAACCAAGAATAATAACAACTATTTTTAAAAACAGGTTTATATGAAATCAATGACTTTTCATACACATGAGCTTTGTCTGATAAACAGTGAGACATAGCAAATCTCCTATGACATCTTAGAGAAGTTTATTCATTCCCCTCTCAAATAGTAATTGTGGATACTTCGAGCTTTCTCCCTCTCTCTCTGATGCTTGGTGCTAAGCTAACCTGTACCTCCATTGACATCCTTTCTTGTCTACTTGGATACTGTGATCTGCCACTGATCATGTATCCTGTACACTTTCAACATATCACCTTTCTTTGTTTTCCTTTCATTTATTTTAAGAGCTAGTTCTGATTAAAGGCAGCATCCACCTGCCACACCTGAGCTTCTCAGCAATCAACGAGATAAGAAACAACACATAATGTTGCTATTTTAAAATTTGTAACTGTACTGCCCAGATTGCAAGACCACCACCAAGAAGACCACCGAGAGGCAGACGTTCCAAAATGCAAAAGCAAGGCTTTATTCAGGCAGGCTGCAGCTCTGGCCTCGTCCTACACACCGACACAGCAGAGCTTAGGAGGAAGGCCCCAAGCTGAAATTTCACAGGGCTTATAAAGGCAAAATCCACAAAGTATCAGGTGCAAAGTCACACGTAAATCACACGTATTGGCGACCTTTAAAATGATTGGTGCTGGGGTTGTTTAAGCTGTGCTATTCAGCAGGGATTGGCTACTTTGTCTAGGGGATATTTTTTGAAAGTTGTTTGTATCAGGGTGGGAAAGTTGAAGGGAGTAGCAAGACCCTTAGGTCTTATCTATGAAGTAACCAATTCTGTTCCTGGAATTTATGCAAGTTGCAGGGAGTAACAAGACCGGTTAGGTCTTATCTATGAAGTAACCAATTCTGTTCCTGGAATTTATGTGCACTCTGGGTCACTCATAGTTTAATGTAAACAACAAAATGGCTGCTGCCTCAAAATGGAGTTACTTTAAGCCTTCAGTAACCAATAACTCCAGTGTGTTGTAGGTGCTGTGGAAGAAGTCGTGGCCAGGGATTTAATCAATATGGATATGAGTAAGACACCTGAACCAGAATTTAGAACAGTAATAATAAGGATACTAGCTTGTCTTGAGAATAGCAAAGAAGACACTAGAGAATTCCCTATTGAAAGATAAATAAGCTAAAAACTACTCAAGCTGATATAAAATGCTATAGCCAAGATGTAAAATTAAACAGATGCAATGAGACTGAGGATGGACAAACAGAGGAATGAATCAGTGATACAGAGGATAACAATATGGAGAATAACCAAGCTGAAAAGAAGAGGAAAAGTAAGGTATTTGATTGTAAATGTAGACTTAGGGAATTCAGTTACTCCTTAGAGCATAATGACATTTTTATCATAGAATTCCCAGAACAAGAAGAGAAAAGAAAAACAGCAGTTTTATTAGAGAAAATTATAACTGTAAAGTTCTCTAATCTGGGTAAGGAAGAGACATCAAAATCCAAGAACCACAGAAAACTTTTATTAGATTAAAACAAAAACAAAACAAAACAAACAAACAAAACAACCTTTACAGTGGACATGAACAAAAATACATCGACAAGGAAAAAATCCTGAAAGAAGCAGTGGGGGAGGGGCACCTGGGTGGCTCAGTGGGTTAAGCCTCTGCCTCAGGCTCAGGTCATGATCTCAGGGTCCTGGGATCAAACTCTCTGCTCAGTGGGGAGCCTGCTTCCCCAACCCCCACCTCTCTCTGCCTGCCTCTCTGCCTACTTGTGATCTCTCTCTCTCTCTCTCTCTCTCTCTGTCAAAAAAAATAAATAAAATCTTTGAGAAAAAAGAAAAACAAAAACAGCAATGGGGGAAAAAGTCCCTAAACTCCACATGAAGACAGAGCAAGTTCACAGCAGATCTGTCCAAAACAAAACAAAACAAAACAAAAACCTTAAAGACTTAACAGGCCAGAATAGAATGACATGATATAATGAACTTGATGAATGGTAAAAATATGCAGCCATTAATACTTTATACAGCAAGAATGTCCTTCAGAATAGAAGGAGAGACAAAGAGTTTCCCAGACAAAGGAAAACTCAAGGGGTTCAGGACTACTAAACCAGTCCTCAAGAAATATTAAAGGGGACAAAGTAGGGATAGGGATAGGAACATAACTCAACATTGTAAAAGTCACATATGGAAGATCTACAGCTAATATCGTCCTCAGTGGGGAAAAATTGAGAGCTTTCTTGTAATGTCAGGATCAGGATGAGGATATCCATTTTCACCATTATAATTCAACATACTGCTGGAATTTTTAGCCTCATCAATGTGATAACAAAAAGAAATAAAGACATTCCAATTTTCAAGGAAGAAAGCAAACTTCTACTGTTTTTAGATGACATGATACTATATGTAGAAAACCTGAAAATCTCTACAAGAAAATTTGCTAGAACTGATATCCAAATTCAGTCAAACCACAGGATATAAAGTAAATGTACATAAATCTGAGGAATTTCTATACACCAATAAATAATCAATAGGAAAAGAAATCAAGGAATTGATATCATTTAAAATTGCATAAAAACCCATAAAATACTTAGGTTAGGAATAAAGCTAACCAAAGAAGTAAAAACTCTGAGATCTATAGAAAACATAGGAAAGTAATTGAAGAAGGTACAAAGAAATGGAAAATCATTGGATGTTAATGGATTAGAGGAACAGACATTGTTGAAATCTGTAATACTCAAACCAACATACACATTTAATGCAATTCCTATCAAAATATCATGAGCACTTTTCACAGAGCTAGAAAAAACAGTCCTAAAATGTTTATGAACCCACAAAAGACTTGAAGAGCCAAAGCAATCTGGAAAAAGAAAAAAAAAATGGAGGTATCATGATTCAGGATATCAAACTATATTACAAAGTTGCAGTCACCAAGACAGGATGGTGCCAGCAATATAAACAGGCACATAAATCAATGGAACAGAATAGGAAACCCAGAAATGGACTCCACTAGTATATGGGCAACTAATCTTTGACAAAGCAGGGAAGAAAATCCAATTGGGGGTGGGGGAATGTCTTGCGCAAATGGTGTAGGGGAAAACAGGACAACATGCAGAATAATGAAACTGAACCACATTCTTGCACCACACACACACACACACACACACACACACACACACACACACACACTGAAATATTGCTCAGAAAAAAGAATGGGATCTTTCCACTTACAACATCATGGATGGAGCTAGAGTCCCTTATGCTACATGAAATAAATCAGAGAAAGACAAATACCTAAGGATTACCCTCATGTGGAATTAGGAAACAAACAAAATAAAACAAACAAATAAACAAAGGAAAAGATGAAAACCAAGAAATAGACTTTTAACTGTAGAGAACAAACTGGTCGTCACCAGTGGGCAGATGGGCGCAGCGTTGGATTAAACAGTAATGGACATTAAGGAAGGCAGTTACTGTGATGAGGACAGGGGGTTGTGTGTAAGTGTTTAATTACTAAATTCTACACCTGAAACTAATATTATACTGTGTGCTAACTGGAATTTAAATAAATACTTCAAAAGCAGACTAAGGAAGAAAAAACTATAAAAAGGGATTTTCTTGAGACCAGAGAAATTGTGCAATGTTCAGGTAAATGGGAAGGTTTGCGGAAAGCCTTCTAGTGGTTTTCTGGTAATGGTGGAGAAGTGGCTTTGGTCCTTTTCCCTACTGCTGTTCCTGTTACAACACACCAGATACACCTCCTATCAAATGGAAGGAGAGATAATAAGAGAGACTATTGGGGAAAATGGACATAGAAAGCTTGGTAAAGCTCCCATATTTCCTGCATTTCTGAAGCTACCATAGAAGCATTATCCACACAATCACATTTTCCTAGAGAAAAATGGGATGAAACTTATAAAGAGGCTGCACATTCAGAGAAGAAGAGATGTTCAGTGTTCCATGGATGCAATGAATGGCTAGAGCCATCAAGATGCAGTCAAGTTTGTGGCTACTTGTTCCGGTATCACAAGATCAGGAAAAAGTAATTGCACACTTTGAAGTTAGTCCAGGGTGACTGTTGGCTGATGTCTCTTCCCTCTCCTTACACCTTCCCTGGTGTGATGATTTGCCAGGAAAACATGATAAAAGCAAGGGACCCAGGTATGGAAAAGGAAGGTGTCCAATCCCGATGGGCTCCAGTATACAGTCAAGTCATTGAGAACACTTGTTGCTTAATGTACCTGGATGTGAATTGAGTATGGGTTCCTTTATCAGGAAATTGAAGGTAAAAATATTTGCTAAGATTGTCTATGGAAAAGTAAATATATATTTACAAATCTCTGCATTCCTTCCTTGTGAATATTGGTATATCCTATATGATGAATTATTACTCCTATCACAATATTTTTGTTAACAATATTAAACATCTACTACCATGCTCCCCATTAAAATCAGGACAAAAGATGATGATTATTATCATTCAAATCCGCTCTGGACAATATCCTGGATATTAAACAATATATATGAACATGAAAAAGCAGAAGAAAAAGAAATTAACTTTTTAAATGAGTCTATATTCAATAAAATACATCTGATGTATTCAAAATCATGTTCAATGTATCTAATAAACATATATTCATTAAAATTATGAATAATTTTATCCAAATCATTGAGTAAAATAAGCAACAAGGACAGTAGGACATCCTGCTGAACAGTTGGAGATGGCTTATTGACATATGAAAACATAATTCAACCTCTCTCCAGATCAAAATCTTGAACCACCCCTTGTTGTTTTTCTTTGTTTGTTCGTTTCATTTTGTCTTATTTCATTTTTTCCAGTCAGTGGATTTTAACATACAACCTTGATATTTGAAGGTTTTTCAGAGCAGGTTGAGGATGCAAGTAACTATAAATATTCCTGAGAAGATGGTGATGTTCTTCATAGGGGAAAAATATCCTCTGGCTTTTTTTTTTTTTTTTTTTTTTTTTTTTGCTATTCCCTGGGCAGTAAGATTCTACTGTCCATGAATTTCCCAATTTTGACTGACTTAGTTTACCTCATTTCCAAAGGTTTCCTTCATCTGGCTTGTTTTCTGAATCCCTACAGGATGTGACTAAAAAGAGGTTTTTGTTATTTTATATTTATTGTCTATAAATATATAAATTCATTCCTGGAGGCTATGAAGGAGGACTGGATTTATATCTCAGAAAATTAAAATTATAAGGGTGTCTGAGTGGCACAGTCAGTTAAATATTCAACTCCTGGGTTTGGCTCAGGTTGTGATCTCAGTGTTATGAAATCAAGCCCCATGTCAGGCTCTCTGCTGAGCGTGGAGTCTGACTGAGATTCTCTCTCCTTCTCCCTCTGCCATTCCCACTTGAGCACTCTCCCTCTCTCTCTCTCAAAATAAATAAATAACTCTTTAAAAATAAAATAATAGTGAAATATAATTTTTGCTTCAGAGAGCCACTCATTACTACTCAAAGACATTAGGTTTACACTT
>RCUC01170168.1:0-31398 GCA_003697995.1 Taxidea taxus jeffersonii
AGAAGAAGAAGAAGAAGAAGAAGAAGAAGAAGAAGAAGAAGAAGAAGGAGAAGAAGGAGAAGAAGGAGAAGAAGGAGAAGAAGGAGAAGAAGGAGAAGAAAAGAGCTCCTGCACTGTCTTGGGCATGGTGATAGATGAGGTCTTTCAGAATTGCACTCTATTGTTTTGGATACTCTTTCCCTCAGGTCAGTCTTCTGCAGCTTCTTCTTGCCCCTCATGTGGGGTTTTTGGAAGTTGTCCACTGCATGGTAAATTTTCACTAGATACAGTTTTGTCTACTTGTTAAAAGAAGCTAGGTTGAAAAAAAAAAAAGAATTTAGATCCTATTTCCCCTAGTGCTGAACTTTTGCATCACTCTCAGAGCAGTAGATTCCATTTATGGGAGTAATTTGTGCTGGTCTTCAGGGCGAGAGGCCTGCTGCTTTGATTCTCAGGTGGACTCCCGTTAGTGGAAATGCACCTGCAGGTTGCAGAGCTTGTTGTAAGAGACTGTAGCCTCACTTGATGGTGCTGTGTTGCTGGGTAAGATCTGATGGGTTTGGGTGAAAATGGCATTACCTCACTCTCTTGTTGCTGAATCATAGAGTTCATGCTTGCTAATCTTCAGAAAGACCTCACAGAAGAGCAATCATTCCTCATGAGTCTGTAGTTTCCATCAGATCCCTGCTTTCATCCTGTCTGTTCTAGCTGGCTGCATGCTAGGTGCCACAGTATTCCTGTGTTTTATATTAGGTGTGGGACTGGGTTTCAAAACTCCCAATTTTAGGGGCCCAAACAGCGCAGACCTATGCTGATACTCTGAGAGATGGTTTTGCCACACTGTAGCCAATCCTGGTTTGTCCCATAAAATGGTCATACAACTACACAGATTTCAGAGCCTATGGTAAAACCAGAAAAAAAGCCAGCAAAAAGTTTGCTGCCTTCAGCTGGTGTCTTTATCCATATGCTGTGAACATGTCAGCACATTGGTGCAGACTGTTCTTTTGTCCCCATAGAGACTGTGGCACCACTCCCAAATTCACTCCAAGAAGAGGAACTGTTTCTCCCTGTTTGAGCTAGGGGATCCTCAGAACTTGATGACTGCTCCTGGGCCTCCAACCCCACCAGAGCAATGCTAAGTCCACCAGACAAGACCTTGGTGATTGAGCATGCTTCTAACACTTCAGACATTGAAATCTGCTGCATATAAAGACTTGAGATAGTCAGCCCCTCACCTTTTCCTTCTCAATGGTTTTGATGACGATATGCTTTTCTTGAACCTTCCCCCATGCATTTTTAAAAATTTCTCTTCAGTGTACCAGAATTCATTGTTTATGCACCACACCCAGTGCTTCATGCAATACGTGGCCTCCATAATACCCACCAACAGGCTTACCCAGGTTCCCACCCCCGCTGCTTCAAAACCCTCAGATTGCTTTTCAGAGTCCATAGTCTCTCATGGTTCATATCCCCCTCCAATTTCCTTCAACTCCCTTCTCCTCTCCACCTCCCCATGCCCTCCATGTTATTTCTTATGCTCCACAAATAAGTGAAAGCATATGATAATTGACTCTCTCTGCTTATTTCATTCAGCATAATCTCTTCCAGTCCCGTCCATGTTGATAAAAAAGGTGGGTATTCATCCTTTCTGATGGAGGCATAATACTCCATAGTGTATATGGACCACATCTTCCTTATCCATTCGTCCATTGAAGTGCATCCTAGTTCTTTCCACAATTTGGCGACCATGGCCATTGCTACTATGAACTTTGGGGTACAGATGGCCCTTGTTTTCACTACATCTCTATCATTGGCGTAAATACCCAGTAGTGCAATTGCAGGGTCATAGGGAAGCTCTATTTTTAATATCTTAAGAAATCTCCACACTGTTCTCCAAAGTGGCTGCACCAAATTGCATTCCTACCAACAGTGTAAAAGGGTTCCCCTTTCTCCACATCCTCTCTAACAAATGTTGTTTCCTGTCTTGTTATTTTTGGCCATTTTAACTGGTATAAAGTGGTATCTCAATGTGGTTTTGATTTAAATCTCCCTGGTGGCTAGTGATGAGGCACATTTTTTCATGTGTCTGATAGCCATTTTTATGTCTTCATTGGGAAGTGTCTGTTCATGTTCATCTCTTCTGCCCATTTTTTGACGTGATTATGTGTTTTGTGTGTGTTGAGTTTGAGAAGTTCTTTATAGATTCTGGATATCAGCGTTTTGTCTGCACTGTCATTTGCAAATATCTTCTCCCATCCCATGGGTTGTCTTTTTGTTTTGTTGACTGTTTTCTTTGCTGTGCAGATGCTTTTGATCTTGATGAAGTCCCAAAGTCGCTTTTGTTTCCTTTGCCTTTGGAGACATGTCTTGAAAGAAGTTGCTGTAGCTGATACCGAAGATGTCCCTGCCTATGTTCTCCTCTATGATTCTGATGGATTCCTGTCTCACATTGAGGTCTTTTATCCATTTTTAGTTTGGGTCTCCCTGCATGCTTTTGATCTCTCTCTCTCTCTCTCTCTGTCTCTTTCTCTGTCTTTCCCCCTCTCCTTCTACCTTTATTTCTCTCTTCAGGAAGGAGGGGCATGATTTCTCTGTGATTAGTCTCCCTCTTCCCCAACCACAGTTATTTTCTCCCCCCCAAACAACCTTTGGCAGCCTCTACCTTCCTCAACCTTAACAATTCCTACCTTCCTTCACCATTTTTCTATTTGTACATGTACAGGCTTGTTCAGACAATATTCAGATTGATAACGTGGGTGTTCAGAATGATTTGTTATTTATCTAGCTATGATCTAGGGGCAAGACAACTTCAGATCCCCCTATTCCTCTATAATCTAAACTCCTCTCTCTCATCCATTTTTTTGATTTTTAATTTTTTTTGATATGTTAGTCACCATATAGTACATCATTAGTTTTTGATGTAGTGTTCCATGACTCATGTTTTTGTGTATAACACTCAGTGCTCCATGCAATACGTGACTTCAATACCCATCACTAGGCTCACCGATCCCCCATCCCTTCTTTTCCAAAACCCTCAGTTTTCTTCTCAGAGTCCACAGTCTCTCATGCTTCATCTCCTGCTCTGATTATCCCCAAATCACTTTTCCTTTCCTTTTTCTAATGTCCTCCATGTTATTCCTTATGCTCCACAAGTAAGTGAAACCATATGATAATTGACGTTCTCTGCTTGACTTACTTCACTCAGCATAATCTCCTCCAGTTGCATCCATGTTGATCCAAAAGTTGGGTATTCACCCTTTCTGATGGTTGAGTAATATTCCATTGTGCATATGAACCATATTTTCTTTTTTTCAAGATTTTATTTAGGGGCGCCTGGGTGGCTCAGTGTGTTAGAGCCTCTGTCTTCAGCTCAGGTCACAACCCCAGGGTCCTGGGATTGAGCCCAGCATCAGACTCTCTGCTCAGCGGGGAGCTTGCTTCCCCCTCTCTCTTTGTCTGCCTCTCTGCCTATGTGATTTCTCTTTGTCAAAAAATAAGATCTTTAAAAAAAAAAATTGGGTCCGTAATCAAAGGAGTGAGACTGATACAAAGCGAAGGTCAAGCAAAGCTTATTTTGTGCCAAGCATCAAGAATCACACTGACCGGCCAGGGCCATCTCTTACAAAGAGAGGCGACCCCTCTCTGCCTTAAAGACTATCTTTTAAGGGCAACGGCCATGTGGTTGGTCCTGGCCACGCACAAGTGGCCAATGACACAGAGAAAACTGCACAGTCCAGCTAGGTCACACATAAGTGACCAATTGAATTACAATTTACCCTATAATAGACATTTGAACTAGCCTATCACATTGGTCAGGATGGCGCCCAAAGGGGGCCCAAAGGGCGGGGCCCATACTCCTTGGTGGCTAGAGAGATAGTATGCACCCCCACTGATTGGATACCTCCACCTGGCCTGACCCACCCTTGTATTTGGGCTTTGTTACCTGGGACTGGTTTCCGGGACTTGTTTTTAAGTAAGTCCCGGGGGGTTGGGGGCAGGGTCCACTTAAGTTTTATTGCATAAACAACAAAATGGCTATTCAACTGAAATGGAGCCATTTTGGCTAAATAGGCCCTTACAAAGATTTTATTTATTTATTTGATAGAGATCACAGGTCGGCAGAGAGGTAGGCAGAGAGAGAGAGAGGAAGAGGAGGCAGCAGTCTCCCTGCTGAGCAGAGAGCCCCATGTGGGGCTTGATACCAGGACCCTGGGATCATGACCTGAGCCAAAGGCAGAGGCTTTAACCCACTTAGCCACCCAGACTCCCCAACCATATATATATGAAGGAGTCAAGATGCCCTTCAACAGGTGAAAGGATATATATCCTTTCACCTGTTGAAGGGCATCTTGACTCCTTCTACAGTTTGGCTATTGTGGCCATTGCTGCTATGAACTTTGGGGTACAGATGACCCTATTTTACATTACCTCTGTATCTTTGGGGTAAATGCCGAGTAGTGCAATTGCAGGAACATAGGGTAGCTCTATTTTAAACTTTTTGAGGAACCTCCACACTGTTTCCCAAAGTGGCTGCATCAACTTGCATTCCCACCAACAGTGTAAGAGGGTTCCCCTTTCTCCACATTCTTGCCAACATTTGTTGTTTCCTGTCTTGTTAATTTTGGCCAACCTAACTGGTAATCTGGTAACTCCATTTGGTTTTGATTTTAATTTTCCAGATGGCTATTGATGAAGAACATTTTTTTTTTTTCATGGGTCTGTCAGCCATTTGTATGTCTTCTTTGGAGAAGTATCTGTTCATATCTCTGCCCATTTTGACTTGATCATTTGTTCCTCATATATTGAGTTTGAAAAGTTATTTATACATCTTGGATATCAGCCCTTTATCTATAGTGTCACTTGCGAATATCTTCTCCCCATTATGTGGGTTGCCTCTGTTTTGTTGACTGTTTCCCTTGCAGTGCAGAAGCTTTTGATCTTGAAGAAGTCCCAAAAGTTCATTTTCACTTTTGTATCCTTTGCCTTTGGAAACGTGTCTCATAAGAAGTTGCTGTGGCCAATGTTGAAGATGTTACTGCCCATGTTTTCCTCAATGATTTTTGACAGTTTCCTATCTCACATTGAGGTCTTTCATCCATTTCAAGTTTATCTTTTAAGATAGTGTAAGAGAATGGTCGAGTTTCATTTTTCTATACCAAGCTGTCCAGTTTTCCTAGCACCATTTATTGAAGAGACTGTCTTTTTTCCATAGGATATTTTTTCCTGCTTTGTTGAAGATTATTTACCATAGAGTTGAGTATCCATACCTGGGCTCTCTAATCTGCTCCACTGGTCTGTGTGTCTGTTTTTGTGCCAGTACTATATTTTCTTTTTGATCACAGCTTTGTAATGAAGCTTGAAATCAGGCAACAAGATGCCCTCAGGTTTGTTTTTGTTTTTTTGTTTGTTTGTTTGTTTGTTTTTCTTTTTCAACATTTCCTTGGCGATCCAGGGTCTTTTCTATTTCCATGCAAATTTTAGGATTGTTTGTACCAGCACTTTAAAAATGTCATTGGTATTTTGATCAGGATGGCATTGAAAGTATAGATTGCTCTGGGCAGTACAGACATTTTAACAACGAACATGGAATTCTTTTCCATCTTTTTGTATCTTCTTCAATTCTTATCATGAGTGTTTTTTTTATTTCCTCAAGTACAGATCCTTTACCTCGTTGATTAAGTTTATTCCCAAGTATCTTATGGTTTTGGGTGCTATTATAAATTGAACTGATTCTTTAATTTTCCTTACTATATTTTCATTGTTAGTGTATAAGAAAGCAACTGATTTCTGTACGTTGATTTTGTATCCTGCCACGTTACTGAATTGCTGTATGAGTTCTAGTAATTTGGGGGTGGAGTCTTTTAGGTTTTCCACATAAATTATCATATCATCTGTGAAGAGAGAGAGTTTGATTTCCTCTTAGCCTGTTTGAATATCTTTTATTTATTTTGTTATCTGAATGGTCTTGCTAGGACTTCTAATACTATGTTGAACAATAGTGGTGAGAATAGGCATCCTTGTCATGTTCCTGATCTCAATGGGAAGGCTTTCATCTTTTCCCCATTGGAAAAGATATTCACTGTGGGTTTTTCATAGGTGGATTTTATGATGTTTAGGAATGTTCCCTCTATCCCTATACTCATGAGTTTTAATCAGGAAAGGATGTTATAGTTTGTCAAATATGTTTTCTGCATCAATTGAGAGACCCACGTGGCTTTTCTTTCTTCTCTTTTTTATTTGTTCTAGTACATTGATTGATTTGCAAATGTTAAACCACCCTTGCATCCCAGTGATAAATCCCACATGGTCATGGTGGATATAATCTTTTTAATGCACTGTTGGATCCTATTAGCTAGGATCTTGTTGAGACCTTGGCATCCATAACCATCATGGTATTGGTCTGAAATTCTCCTTTTTGAAGGGGTCTTTGCTTGTTTTGTGGATCAATGTGATGGTGGACTCATAGAAGGAATCTGGAAGTTTTCTTTCTATTTCCAGTTTTTGAAACAGCTTCAGGAGAATAGTATTATGTCTTCTTGAAATGTTTGGTAGAATCCATCAGGTTCTGGGGTCTTGTATTTTGGGAGGTTGTTGATAACTGTTTTGATCTTATTACTAGTTAATATTCTATTCAGGTTGTGACTTTCATCCTGTTTCAGTCTTGGAAGTTTATAGATTCCCAGGATTGCATCCATTTTATCTAGGTTGCTTAATTTATTGGCATATAGCTATTGATAATAATTTTTGATGATTGTTAATTTCTGATGATTTTTTTCTATTTCTGTGGTGTTAGTCATGATCTCTACACTTTCTTTCATAATTTTGTTAATTTGCTTCCTTTCTCTTTTCCCTTTTCTCTTTTCTTATCCCATATGTTTTGGACCATTGTGTTTTTATTCTCATTAGTTTCCATGAATTATTTAAATTCTTTTTTTTTTTTTTTTTAATTTCCCATTTGGCCCAATCATTATTGAGCAGGATGCTCTTTAAGTTTCAATTATTTATATTCCTTCCATTTTTTACCTTGTCATTGAGTTCCAGGTTCAAGGCTTTGTGGTCTAAAATATGCAGGAATAATCTCAATCTTTTGGTGTCTGTTGAGACCTGACTTTTAACCCAGTATATGGTCTATTTTGAAGAACGTTCCATGTGCCTTTAAAAAATAATGTGTATTCTGTTGTTCTAGAGTGGAATATTCTGTAACTACAAAGTCCATTTCTTCCAATGTGTCATTCAAAGCTCTTCTTTGTTAAACTTCTACTTAGATTATCTGTCCATTACTTGGATGGAGGGTGAAGGTCTCCTACTATTAATGTAGTACTCTCAATATGATTCTTTGTTTTGGTTACCAGTTGGCTTATATAATTGGCTGCTTCCATGTTGGGGGCATACATATTTACAATTGTTAGATCTTCTTGTTGGTTAGACCCCTTAAGTATGACGGAGTGTCCCTCTGCATCTCTTACTACAGTCGTTAGCCTAAAATTTATAGTCTTATATAAGAATTGCTACCCCATAATTCTTTTGGGGTCTGTTGGCTCTTTATCCCTCCATCTGTTCTGAATGACAGTCCTGTTGGATAAAGAATTCTTGGATGGATGTTCTTCTCAGTAAGTGTCCTGGATATGTCTTGCCAGCCCTTTCTGGCTTGCCTGGTTTCTGTTTGGGCAAGTTTGATGTTATTCTGATGGTCCTTCTTCTGTATGTCAGGAATATCTTCCATGCTAGCTTCCATTATGACATTTTCTCTGAATTTATGATTTTCAAATTTCACAAACACATGCCTGGGGGTCTTTTCTACCCTCATTGATCTTTGAAGTGGCTGTCCTCTCTGCTTCTTAGACACAAACACTTGCTTCATTCCCTAGATTAGGGAAATTCTCAGCTAAGATTTGCTCATCTATATCTTCTAGACCTCTCTCACTCTCTCCACCCCCTCAGGGATCCCAAGAATTCTGACACTGGATCATTTCATGGCATCATTTATTTCTCTAATTTGATCTTTTGTCTAATTTACCTGAGCTTTTAGGGTTTCTATATTAGATTGGATCTCACTGATAGCATTTTTAAGTTCTGCAAGATCAGCTCTCACTTATTCTCTTAGAAAATCTATGTTGCCAGTAATGGTATTCTCCAATCTAGTTATTTTCTGCATAACTGTTACCCTGAATTCTAGTTCTGACATCTTGCTTATGTCCATTTCCATTAATTCCATGGCAGGGATCACAGTCTTTGATTTTTTCCTCTGTTGAGGGTTCCTCCTCCTAGTCATTCTGGTGAGAGGTGGTTGAGGAAATGTACAAAGTCCAAACTATAGACCACAATCTGAGGAGCCTGCTGTACTGTTACTCAGACAACCCTGTTTGGGCAGAATTGTCTTGCCCTCTCTGGTGGGTGATGGGCTCAGTGAAAACAGGTTTTGGGAGGCTTTTGTTCTCTGGTGGCTTTCCCTGGTGAGTTTCTGTATCCCTTCCAAGATTCAGAGCAGAGGTGGCTGTGTCCAAACTTCTGTCTTAGAAAAGAGAGATCATGAACTGTTCTCCAGAAAACCCTCCAGGTCACAATGACTCCATTTTTGTCTGTGCTGTTAAAACTGCAGGGATCTGGATTGTGTACCCCACCACAGAACTCTCAGCCCTCGGTTCCAGGTCGAGGCACATCTCTGCCCTCTGTGCTTTAAAAGCCACCAGCTGCTCCCAGTTCACATTTGCTCCCCCACAGCTCCAGATTTTAGCCTAGGGGGCTGCCCTAAAGTCCTATTCCCTGTGGTTACCAGTCTGTGAATCTGCGCCCATTCCCCAGCTTGGGATGTTTTTGTGGTCCCATGTTATTTCACCTTCCCAGCGCCAGTGCTAATGGCAGCTCTCTCCCCCTTCCATTTATCTTTTGGTATCTGTCCTTGGAATAATGGCTTCCTACTTCATACCTTGAAATCAGCCACTGGAGATATTCTCTTTGTATAGATTCTGATATATCTTCTTATATCACAGGCTGATTTCATGGTTGTTCATAGTGGCCTGGCAGATATGCATCTTAATTTAGGGAACCAGTTGAAATAGGGTCCCCCAGTCTTCTACCATCTTGCCCCTCCAGTCTCTTTCCTCCATTTTCAATGTCTTCCCATTTCTTTATGCCACCATCAGTCTCTTTAATCAGTGTTTTATAATTTTCTGTGTGCAGATATTTCATCTCTTTGGTTAAGTTTATTCCTAAGTATTTTATTATTTTTGGTACAATTGTAAAAGGGATTATTTTCTTAGTTTCTCTTCTGATGATGTTACTGTGGAGCAATGCAACTGAAAGGAAGAGAAATGTATATTGATTTTGTATCCTGCAACTTTATTGAAGTTATCATTCTAGCATTTTGTGTGTGTGTGTGTGTGTATGTGTGTGTGTGTGTGTGTAGTAGTAGTCTTTCATGTTGTCTATATGTAGTGTCATGTCATTTGCAAATAGTAAAATAATTACTACTTACAATTTGGATGTCTTTTATTTATTTTTGTTTTCTGATTGCTGTGGCTTGAACTTCCAGTACTATGTTGAATAAAAGTGATGAGAGTGGATAACCTTTTCTTTCTTCTATTGTTACAGGAAAATCTCAGGTTTTCATGATGTTATCTGTGTTTTTTTTTCATAAATGTCCTTTACATGTTGAGGTATGTTTCCTATAAATCTACTTTTTTATGGTCTTTATTATGAATAGATATTGAACATTAGTTTTTTTTTTTTTTGTTTTGTTTTTAAGGTTGTATTTATTTATTTGAGAGAAAAAGAGAACACAGAGAGAGAGTGAGAGGAAGAAGCAGGACTTTCCACTGAGCAGAGAGCCCAATGTGGGAATCAATCCAAGGACCCTGAGATCATGACCTGAGCTGAAGTCAGATGCTTAACCAATTTAACCACCCAGCCAGCCTGTTGTACTTTATCAAATGCTTTTTATTCATCTATAGAAATAATCTTATGGTTTTTATATTTTCTTTTTCAAACACGATGTATCATGTTGATTAACTTGTGAATACTGAACTATCTCTGTATCTTCAGAATAAATCCCACTTTATCATGAAAAAATATTTTTCAGTTAATTTTTGATATGGCTTACTAGTATTTTGTTGACCATTTTTCCATTTGTGTTCATTAGGGAATTTGATCTGTAGTTCTTTTTCTTAGTGGTATCTTTATCTGGTTTTTGTTTCATGTGATTCTGGCTTCAAAGAATGAATTTTGAAGCTTTCCTAACTTTTTATATTTTTTATTAATTTGAAAAAATAGGTATTTATTCTTTAAATTATTGGTAGAGTTCACCTGCAAAGCCATCTAACTCTTGACTTTCATTCATTAAGAGTTTTTTTTTTTAATTTACTGTTACAAATTTTTTACTGATTATTGGCCTGTTCAAATATTTTATTTGTTCATTTTTCAGTTTTGTTAGTTCATATGTTTCTAGGAATTTATCCATTTCTTTTAGGTTGTCCACTTTGTTGGCATAAAGTTTTTCATAATCTTCTCTAATAAATGTTTGTATTTCTGGAGTGTTGGTTGTTAATTTTCCTGTCTCATTTGTGATTTTAATTTGTTTTATCATCTTTTATTCTTGATATATGATATTAAAAGTTTATCGCTTTTGTTGATATTTTCAAAGAAGCATCTCCTGTTCATCGATCAGTTCTACTGTTTTGGGTTTTTGTTTGTTTGTTTCTTTATCTCTGTCAGATGACATGATACAACATATCAAAACCCAAAAAGATTCCCCCCAAATTGCTATAACTGACACACAAATTCAGTGCAGTCGCAAGATACAAAATCAATGTCTAGAAATATGTTGCATTTTTATACCCTATGAATGAAACAGCAGAAAGAGAAATCAAGTAGATCCCATTTACAACTGCACCAAAACAATAAAATACCTAGCAATAATCCTAACCAAGGAGATCAAAGATCTGTAGTATAAAAAGTATAAAAGACTGATTAAAGAACTTGAAGATGGCACAAACATATGGAAAAACATTCCATGCTTGTGGATCAGAACAAATATTGTTAAAATGTCTATATTACCCAAATAATCTACAAATTTAATGCAATCGCTATCAAAATGTTACCAACATTTTTTACAGAGCTAGAACAACAAAAAAAAAAAAAAATCCTAAAATTTTATGGAACCACACAAAAGTCCACACAAAGCCAAAGCAATCTTGAAAGAGAAAAGCAAACTGTAGGCATCACAATTCTGGACTTCAAGTTCTATTACAAAGCAGGAGTGATCAAGACATTATGGTACTGGCAGAGAACTAGACACATTGATCAATGGAACAGAATAGAAAAGCCAGAAATGAACCCACAGTTGTATGGTCAACTAATCATTGACAAAACATGGAAGAATATCCAATGCACAAAAGCCAGTCTTTTTAACAAACAATACTGGAAAAACTGGACAGAAACATGCAAAACAATGAAACTGGACCACCTTACATAATTCACAAAAACAAATTGAAAATGGATGAAAGACCTATATGTGAGACAGGAAACTATCAAATCCTAGAGTAGAACACAGTAAGTAACTTCCTTGACTTGGCCTTAAGTACTTCCTATAAGATATGTCTCCTAGGCAAAGGAAACAACATAAAAATCAACTATTGTGACTTCATCAAAATAAAAAGTTTCTGCACAGTGAAAGGAAAAATTGATAAAATTAAACAGCAAACTTTGAAATTGTAAAAAATATTTGCAAATGGCATACCTGATAAAGAGATATTATCTGAAATATATGAAGAACTTATAAAACTCAACATCCCTGAAATAAATAATTCAGTTAAAAATGGGCAGTAGACATGAACATTTTTCCAAAGTAGACGTCCAGATTGCTGAATAGACACATGAGAAGATGCTCAACATCATTCATCATGAAGGAAATACAAATTAAAACTGCAAGATATCTCCACATATCAGTCAGAATGGCTAAAATTAACACAGGAGAGGACAGGTGTTGACAAGGATTTTGAGAATGGGGAACATTTTTACACTGTTGATGAGAATGGAAAATGGTGCAATCACTATAGAGAACAGTATGGAAGTTCCTGAAAACATCAAAAATAGAACTACCCTATGATCTAGCAATTGCAGTAGTAAGTATGTACCCTAAGGTTACAGAATGCTGATTCAAAGGGATTCGTGTTCCCTACTTTTTATAGTAACATTACCAACAATAGCCAAAATACAGAAATAGTCCAAATCCCTTGACTTAAGGATGTATAAAGAAGATGTGATTAAACACACACACACACACACACACACACACACACACACACACACACACACCATCGTGGAATATTACTCAGCCATAAGAAAAGAATGAAATCTTGCCATTTGCAAGAATATGGTTGGAGCTAAAGACTATTATGCTAAGCAAAATAAATCAGAGGGGCGTCTGGGTGGCTCAGTCACTGGGAGTCCACCTTTGGCTCGGGTCATGGTCCTGGGGTCCTGGGATCGAGCCCAGCATTGGGCTCTCTGCTCAGTGAGAAGCCTTCTTCTCCCTTTCCCGCTCCCCCAGCTTGTGTTCCTCTCTCGCTGTGTCTCTCTCTGTCAAATAAATAATAAAATGTTTATAAATAAATAAATAAATAAACAGTCAGAGAAAACAAATACCATATGATTTCACTCATATGTGGAGTTTAAGAAAAAAGCAGATTGACATACAGGGAAAAAGGAGAGAGGCAAACCAGGAATGAGAATGTTAACTGTAGAGAATAAACTGAGGGTTATTCTGGGAGGGAGCGGGGGATGGTTAAATAGGTGATGGGTATTAAGGAGGGCACTTGTGATGATTGCTGGGTATTGTATATAAGTGAGGAATCACTAAACTCTACTCCAGAAACTAATATTACACTGTATGTTAACTAACTGGAATTCAAATAAAACCTTGGAAAAAAACCAGCAATCCAAATCAAGCAAGAATCTGTTCTGTAATTCTGATTAGTGAAACCATGAATATCTCCCTTTGAAGAACTATGCTCAATTACTTATCACCCTTCCCAAAATGAAAATTACCAATTTTCTTTTTTTTAAGATTGTATTTATTTATTTGACAGAGACAGATCACAAGTAAGCAGAGAGGCAGGCAGAGAGAGAGGGGGAAGCAGGCTCCCTGATGAGCAGAGATCCCGAAGCGGGGCTCGATTCCAGGACCCCAAGATCATGACCTGAGCCAAAGGCAGAGGCTTAGCCCACTGAGCCATCCAGGCGTCCCCCAAAATTGCCAATTTTCTTTTTAGATTAGCCATACTTTATAGACACATAGGCACAGATGTTGATACAACTTGATTTTATGTTATGAGAATGAAAATTATCTTTTCTAGTGGGCGATATGTAAGCAGATAACTTTGAAAATCATTTGGATTCTCTAGAGCTTTTACAAAATTTGTTAAGAAAATCCATATTTATTTTAAAAACACACCATTAGCATTTACTATTAGAAATGACAAATTGAGATGTTTCTCTTGAAGAAGTAATGGAATTAACAGCTGTCATGATAAATAGAAAACTATAGATTACATTGAGCGGCTGGCTGCCATTAGCAGTAATGGGAATATAAATCATTTTGTTTTTCTTTCTTACATGAAGTTAACTAGCTTCCCTTGGGAGGCAGCTTAAAACTTTGTCTCTGTTTTTAAATAGCTTTAACTTTACTCATTCAAGTCCCTACTCTGGATTTTTAATGCCTGACAAAGAATCTCTTTTTTCTTGATTCTACCTTTTACTTTTACTAGTTGTAGTATAAATTTGAGATAATTAAAGAAATGGAGAAGGAAACTGTGAAGAACTTATATGCTGAAAATAATACTGTAAAATAAGGAGACCAGCTTGTAAAGTCACTAGTCATAGTTGTTTCTTTCTATTCAACATAACTTTCAGGGACCGAGAGAAGGACATTGTCAAGAAATGGAAAATTCTGCATAGTATTAAATATGATGAATTCTGGTGGTTGGCAAGTGTTTGTGGTTCTCATGCTTCTCCCTTTAAAGATGGAGATTTCATAGTTTGACCCTATCCTGGGAAATTCATTTATCAGTTGCCAGTACAGAGAAGACTATGGAAGGAAATATTTCTGAACAAAAAAGGAAGGGCAAGTACATGCTCTTCTCCCCTAAGACTACTCTCTTTCCCGAGTACAGAGTTGAAATTCTTCTGTAAACACTCTCCCTCCCTTTTGGTGTTTCTCCCTGTGTGTCTCTGTTTCTCTGCCATATTCTTTGTGTGTCTCTCTCACTTTCTGCCTGTGGGTATTCTTTCTCTCTGTCTCTCTGTCTCTCTTGATATCTCTTTGTTCTTCTTTCTCCCTTTAGCTCTCTTTGTTTCTCTGACACTGTTCCTTTGTCTCTCTCTTTCTGCCTCTGAACTTTCTTTCTCTGGCCCTTTGATTCTTCCTCCCTCTCTCTGTATTTCTGTTTCTGTCTCTCTTTTCTTTTTTCTTGGAATCTCTGCCTTCTCCTTCCCCTATCTTGTTGTTGTGTGAGTCCTGTGATCTGATTGATACAGACTGTGCACACAGCAAAGAAAGCAGAATAGAGAGTTGGAAAAAGAACTAGGAAATATGTCATGTGGAAGTCAACAAGGAACTGACAAAAAAAGGGGAAATTTCACACTGGAAATATCAGTTAGTAGATAAAGGAGAGATGTTAGGGTAGAGGGAGGTTAATTGACTCTATGCAAACTTCAGATTGTATCTTTTACTTTTTATGTTCTCTGTGTTGAAATATTCTCATAAGATTAAAGATTCTCATAAGCATTTTGTTTTGCTTTTTTTATTAGAGTTATAATGCTTTGTTAATAACAACTAGTGTGTGTGTGTGTGTGTGTGTGTGTGTGGTGTGTGAGGTAGTCAACACATTATATAACCAGTCTATATCACCCATTTCATCACAGATTGGCAAACTTAATTCAGAGATATTGATAATGAGCATAAATGTATCACTGAAAATATATGCCCATAAATGAGACATAAACCCATAAGCAATTTCACACTGCTCTTAAAATGAACAAAAGGCTTAACTTTGAAACAACTTAATTATTTTTCTAAGATCATTAATAGAAATTTCCTCAACTGTTTAGAGGATTAATTATGCTATTCTTACTAATATCGAGGTATTGAAAGTCATTAAAATAATTACATTTTGTGTATTATACCTTTTTGACATTGTAATTTATGGTCCATAGGTACCAGGGAAGAAAACAAACAAACAAAAAATCAATCTTTTGTATTGCTAAATGCAAAATGCCTTACTACTTCTGATTTTTTATTACATTGGAAGGACAATAGAATTATTTTAAGTCTAATATTTTCTACTTGGAATATTGGACAAATCTCTTTGTTTTGTGAAACTCTAGTTCCTTTCTAGGAAATGGATAATATTTGATTAGTAAAATGTAGAGGTGTGCTGTGTAATACATATGATACAATGAGTAGAAGTGGGAGATATTCTCAGCTTAAAACCAAAAACTTGTAATTCATCAAAAGCAGACAGTTGCATGATGCAGACTGTGATTTGATGTTCTTCTTCCTTTTAATAAAATACTTGTCCAGTGAAATCTCACAAATAAGTGTTAAGATGATTAAGATTCATTTATCTTCAGTGTTGTAGTTGCTATGACAAGGGAATTGGTTTAATCTCACAATTTTAAAATAGGGACATTTTTGGCTTTTGCTTCCCTCTCATCTCAGCAGGAAACTTTTCATAGTCAAAATAAGTCATGAGAATTCCAACCACATCACTGAGCTGGTGCTTGTAGGATTTTCCAGTCACCCCCAGATGGAGATTCCACTCTTTTTACTCTTCTCTCTGGTCTTCCTGGCAAATCTCTTTGGGAACACAGCCATCATCTTCTTAGTAATTTTATATTCCTCTCTCAAGACACCCATGTATATCTTCCTCTGCCATCTGGCCTTTAGCACATTTGTGGTCCCCAAGATGCTTTTTAATTTCCTTGCAAGCAGGAAAGTCGTATCTCACAACTTCTGTATTGTTCAGACTTACATCACCTATTCCTGGAGTCAACTAAGTGCTTTCTCCTTGTAGTGTAGTGTATGTAGTGTAGTGAGTGATTTCTCCTTGGCTAATATGTGGCCATTTGTTACCCACTAAGATACCTGCTCATTGTGAACTGGTCCTTATGCCTGACATTGGCTCTGGAGGCCAGGATCATTGTTTTTTGTTTTTGTTTTTTGCATCATGGGGCCTCTCTACCTCATAATTCTTCCACTCTGTGGTCCATATGTTGTTGACTATATTTTCTATAAATTGCCTATTCTTCATCACATGTTCTGTGCTGATACATACCTACTCTACCTGCTGGAGACTGTCATGGCCATAGGAGGGGCTGAAAATGTGTTATTCCCCTTCCTCCTCATTATACTCTCCTACCTTTGCATGCTGGTGGTTGTGATGAAAATAGACTCTGTTAAAGGCAAGAAGAAAGCCTTTTCCACATGTACCTCCCACCTGATTGTGGTGACCATATATTGTGGAACAGGAGTGATCAGGTACATGAGACCCAAATCCCTCCATTTGGCAGAAGGAGACAAACTCATCTCTGTGTTCTATGCAGTCTTCATCCCTATGTTGAATTCTTTCATTTACAGTCTAAGGAACAAGGAAGTCAAGGAGGGTATAAGAAGAGTCATGGAGAAGCACAAAAATGAGACAAGGCAACATATTACAGGCTAGAATATTTAGAATTTTAAGGCAATGCTTACTTTCTTTTAAATTTGGCAGACTTTCAGGTAAAAGTGATCTTCACATGTTTGCCAATCTCAAGTGTTTCCAGTTCAGGTTTCTACTATGAGTGAACATATATGAATAGTTGTTATTATGTGTCAGAACATTGCTATATCAACTCAATCAAGTATGCTGTGAACTGCACCATAACCTTCCATGTCAACACAATGTCATGCCCTGTAGTCACTGCCTTTACAACGTTTCATTCTTTATTTTTCCATTTATTTTGCAAATGTCAAATTATGACAAGGTGCTCATTCTTACTTTACTTATAAGCTCTATCCTTTTGGGGGGTGTCAGCCTGAAGATATGAGCCTCAGATCTTTACTGATGTAAAATGAAAGACAGTATAAATTCTGAAAACTATATATCATTAATTCTTACAGAAGGAAATATATTTGAAACTTGAAATTACTAATGAGAATTTTTTAAAAGAAGTATAAAGCACTGCATTGTTTTGGTTTTATTTTTTTCTTATCTAAACTTTTACCTTTGTGACCTCTAATTTTAGGGAAAACGGTATGATTTTTTTGAATTTGAAAACCAAGAAAAACTCTTCTCAGTTACTTAAATTTTAATTACCTGTGTATGGAAGATAGCTTGCAGAAATAAATACTAGCAGTCATTTAATTTGTTAACTTTTTAGATATGTAAACATATTGGCTACAGTGGATTTGCCCCTATATTTTAAGGAGTCATATATTAACTAGTCTAATATTCCTGAATTTGGAGGCCAACTGTGGAGTTAATCCTAGGTTCAATCACTTAGTTGCTGTATGCCTTTTATCAAATTTTTTCTGTACTTTAATTTCCCTCTTGAAAAATCAGGTAATGCAATGTATAGGACTGTAAATGTGAACACATAGAATAACCTAAAATTCAAAAAGAGGTTTAAAGCACACTAGATAAGATCATTTTCCATATGCTGTTAGAAAAAAAAAGAACTTTGTGCTAGATTATACAATTGTATAGAAAGAAAAGAAATGTTCAGTAATTACACTAAATAAACATATTTTCAGACTCTTTTTCCTAACTTTGGTTGGAAATTGATGTTTCCATTTATGGAGAAATTACTCTTTCCAAAGTTAGTACACACAGAATAATCTAGAGATTCTATCCATAACTTTAATAAGTATGAGGGCCAAAGCACTTAGTATGTCCAATTAACATATTGCATACCTGAGTACCAGAGAATGACTGATGTTCATCCTTGTACAGCAGGCCTTTGACTTCTTTATAGAAATTTAATTATAACATATGGATGAAACAGTAGTTTTTCCTCTGTCATCAAATTTTATTATATGTTGATGTATAATACATAAAAGAAAAGAGGGAAACAAATCTAATGTAGAGTAAAGTAATAGGTGTCTGATTTGTAATATTTTCTGTAATACCTAGGTTTCCATGGAAACTTTGCACAAATGCATGTGTAAGGGCTTCTTTGTACCAAGTTCATTTTGTAGTGGCCCTATATTTATGTCTTTTCTTGAAGGTAATGCAATCACTGTAGGGGTCCAGTATGTTGTTATCAAAACTGAATGCACAATGGCTTCATATTCTGCTTTTACAAGTATTTCTCCAGCAAGCAGAACATACTGAGGAAATAGTTTGAAAGGAAACCCCTGTGAGTTGAATCAGAAGGCTTGAATAAAAACTTAATTCAACCCAAAATATACACACTTTGGTTTCATTTTATTTGCTTTGAAATCAGTGACCAGACTATCAACTGCAAAATGATCCTTTCTTTTAATTAGAAAAGTAGTTCTAATAAATCTTATATCTCATGATTTATAGTCAACAAAGGATCCAAGAATATTATGAGAGAATCTGATAGTAGTCAAGTGAATGTAGAATATATGTAGAGTAAGACGAGCTACTTTTTTCTGTCATTGTTTAAAATTAACAACATATTTAGTGAAATAAATTTTAAATAACAAGATAAATTATGGTTAAATAGTAATCATAGATCAATAAGTAGTTTGGTTACAAATATTTTTTCTTAGAAAATGTATAGACTCCCCTGCAACTCCCTCTATTTTAATTTCATGTTGAATGTTTAGCTATATCTCAATGAAAACTTTCCCAGAATATAAAATTTGTCTGTTTTCTAGAGATCACTGTTGTTTGTTACCCTTCTGGATTCATATAAAACATAAAATGTATACATTTAATTTATTAAAATATTATCACTGTTCAAAGTTTGGAGAAATAACCTGACTTTGACTAAATTTTTCATTTAATCCAGTAAATATCTGACTTAGTCACTCTTATCTTTGGTTAAATGAAATTTTGTTCCCACACCAGAAATAAATTTTGTGCTGGCTATTGACAGTATGTTGACGTTGGTAATTTCAGCAGTTTTGCAAACAGTGGGTCTGTTGATGGAAACCATAGACAAGAATGTAAATGGACAAGGATGCTCCACCATGGGAAAACAGTGTGGAGGGAAGTTAGCTTCCCTTAGGATTAATTATGAGAAACTTCTTGCCAGGTAATGAGCATAGGCTTTCAACATGTCTTAATGAGATCATGGCAAGGAAAGGAGTTTCTTCATTTTGCCTCAACACACTCATACACAAATGAAGAGACTTTTCTTGAGATCTGAACATGATATTGAATCTTTAAACACATTAGTTTGATGACTTGAGAAGAATAGATAAGTAAATTATAGGTTCACTAAGTTCTTTCCTTTTAGCTTATAAATAGGGCAGACTTGCAGTGTGCAAGCACGTGTGTGCATATTTGTAAAAGGTATGGGCTTATAATTAACTGTTGTAGGACCTAATCGAGTAAAATTTTAATACATTGTGAATACTTGGAGGCAACATAAATTGTAGTGTCTTTTAAGTAATGTCCTCAGTATCAGGAACTAATAATGTTTACTCAGAAAAAAATATATTTATTGTATTTTTCCTGTTTTTTTTTTTTTTTTGTTGTTGTTTTTGTTTTTTTTTTTGTTTTTGGATCCCACTGTAAAGTTCTTCTCAGTCCTTTTGAAAGTGGCATTGCTAACACTCTGTTACTCAACCAGTGCTGGACCATCCAACCTTTTTGAATGATATCCCTCATTAAATTTGTTTCTCTTACTAAATGTTAGAGTGTAAGTAAAATCTAATCCCAAAACTTCAACATTAATCTATCTTGTGCTCTGTCTAAAAAGCATATGACCCTGACTGGTAGCACATTTTAGACATATCTACTGATGATGGTCATGGCATGAGCTAAACTGTTTCTTAACAAATTTCCACAATGATAAATCAGTGTTATACTCTTAATATAGCACTTCTTATCTAGGAAAATTTTAATATATTAATTAACAAGTTTGTGCCACTTCAGAAAAACAAACAAACAAACAAACAAATAGGGGCATTAATATGCTTGCCCGCAGTGTGTATATACACACATTGTCTTTATTATATATGTTTATTATATGTTATATATATATGTATATATGTAAGTAAAAGTATATATATATATACATATATATGTATATATATATATATATCCCTTATTTTAAGGAATTGTCTCAAGTGATTATGGAGGTTCGCAAGTCAAAGTCCAAAATCTGCAGGGTGGGCCAGCACTCTGGAAATGAAAGAACAGTTACTCCTGTAGTTAATGTCTGAAGGTCTTCTGCTACCTGATTCCCTCCTGGTCAAAAGAGTTCAAGTGTTTGTTCCATTTAAGCTTCAGATGATTGAATAAGGCTCACCATATCATGGAATAAAAATCTGCTTTACTAGGGGTTCCTGGGTGGCTCAGTGGGTTGAAACCTCTGCCTTCCACTCAGGTCATGATCTCAGGATCCTGGGATTGAGCCCCGCATTAGGATCCCCGCTCAGCAGGGAGCCCGCCTCCTCCCCACCCCTGCCTGCCTTTCTGCCTACTTGTGCTCTCAGTCTGTCAAATAAATAAATAAAATCTTTAAAAAAATCTGCTTTACTCAAAGTCCGCTGAATTAAATGTTAATCTTACCCAAAACACTCTTACAAAAACATCTAGATTAATATTTGACCACAACCACATACCTGAGCACTGTGGTCCAGCCACGTTGATATGTAAAATTACCCATGCAATTTCTTATTCAGATTATTCATTTCTAGCTTATGGCAGCACACTGGTTTTTAGGTATTAATCCCATACCATAAAGAATTTGTTGAATTAATTAGTTCCAGTACTTTTTTAAATATACTATTTGGGGTTTCCTATATATAAAACTATGTTATCTGTATATATAGATCTACCTTTCCAATTTAGATGTCTGTTGCTTGTCTAATTTCTCTAACTTCTATTTCCAATACTATGTTGAATAAAAGTGAGCACATTCTTAATTTATTTTGTTCTTGGTATTAGAATAAAAGATTTCAATCTCTCAGGTTTTCTGGGAAAATGGCAGAATAGGAGGACCCCAAGCTTGTCTTACACCACAGAAACAATTAGATAACCTTCACAGCAGTGTAAGTAACCCAGAAACCAACCCAAAGACTGAAAGATCAAACGTCATAACTAAAGGTAGAGAGGAGACCACATTGAACAAAATAAGGATGGTGATGACTTCTGGGAACAAAACCGACTGTGGTTGTCCACAGTGGGGAGGTAGCTGGTGGCACAGAGAATGGTGGGAAACAGACATTCACACAAGAGGACCCATGGGGAGTATGAATCCCCATAATATTTCACATTGAAAGTCCAACAGACTGAATCTCACGAGTTTAAAATTGGTGGGACTCAAAGCCTGGAATTTTAAAAATTAGTGGGCTCAGCTTTGAAAGCCCAGAGAGCTTTCTGAAGCCAAGCCCACATACCTAAAGAACAACACTGCAAACAGCTGCAGCAGACCAAGTGGCTTAAAAGATACCAGTGGAGGAAGACAGGAGGGAAAGTGGCTTCCTCATCTCAGAGTATGGCCCAGAGAGAGGGATCACAGGAACACCCTTCCAGGAACTAAAGGAGGGGGAAGGTGACATCTCCCAATCCCAACATAAACAATGACCTCCTTCAGAAACCAGTGCTGTGCCTACATGCTTACCTACTTACAAAAATACCCCCCACCCATGCATCACCTCTAATTCATCCTCCAAGTCATGCTCCCCTTAGTCCCTGCACTGTAGACCCCTGACTCAAAACACCAGCAAAACCATGCTAACACCATATCTCCTGGTCTACGTGTTTTGTGGCATCTCAGTTCTGGCAGCAATGGTGCAGGTCTCATTTCCCAAGCAGACCATGACACACTTTGCTAAAACACGGCCAACCCTTACTTGGGAGCAAATATTGCCTACAATAAGCAAAGAGAGCTTCTGCAGATCACTTGACTAAAGGAAAAAGAGGCCAAGACTCAAAAGCAGAGCACACACAACATACATCAGGAGACACTCCCTGAAGCACCAGATTCTGGGGTACAGGGGACACTGCACCACAGGAGCTAACTACAGGACCTTTTTTCCATAAGACTATTTTCATTAACAGCAGG
Organism: Taxidea taxus jeffersonii; assembly: GCA_003697995.1. Classification (NCBI taxonomy): domain Eukaryota; kingdom Metazoa; phylum Chordata; class Mammalia; order Carnivora; family Mustelidae; genus Taxidea; species Taxidea taxus. The sequence continues at coordinate 22,222 of RCUC01170168.1, forward strand.
AGAAGTAGTCAACTTTCCTAACACACAGAAACAGACAGAGAAAAGTTAGACAAAATGAGGATATGGAGGAAAATCTCCCAAATGAAGAATAGGACAAAACCACATCAAGAGACCAAAGCAAAGTGGAAATAAGTAATATGCCTGAGAGATGATTTAAAACAATTAATATACAGATATCCAGATAACCTGGGAAAATAATGGAGGACATCAATGAGACTCTTTTTTAAAATTATTTTTAATGGATTTTATTTAATTATTTGTTGGACAGAGAGAAAGAGAGCACAGGCGGGGGAGCTGCAGGCAGAGGGAAAAGCAGGTTCCCACTGAGCAGGGAGCCCAATGCAGGACTCCATCCAAGGACACTGGGATCATGACCTGAGCCAAAGGCAGATGCTTAAGCAACTGAGTCACCCAAATGCCCCTATCAGTGGTACTCTTAACACAGAAATTAAAGAAAAAAAAATTGAATCAGAGATAAAAAACACAATAAATGAAATTAAAAAAATAAATTTTTGTTTGTTTCCTTTTTGTTTCAGAAATGGAGTTTAGCGAATTCATCACTTACATATGACACCTGGTGCTCATCAAAACAACTTCTCTCCTTATTACCCACCACCAATTTAACAAATCCCCCTACTGCCTCACCTCTACCACTCCCCAGTTTGTTCTCTGTATTTTAAGCCATCCACTTCCTGTCCTATCTCAGATTCGATGTATTATTTGAAAGAATCAAAAGAACCAAAAACATATGCCAAATAATGAAAGTGCCTTTACCCCTAAAGCTCAGGGATTGACGTGGAACATATCACAAATGGGCTACTGGACTGGGAAGAGACTTCAGACTGACCCCACTGCGTGGACATGAGTGAATGAGTCTAGAATTTTCACACCTAGACTTACTATTTGTGAGGCATCATCAAACCTAAAATCTAGCTAAGATCCTCTCCCATCTGGGTTACTGCTATGACATCAGCAGGTCTTGCTTTCTGTTACGCTATCCTCTAAGCAGCAGTGAGATTTGCAAATATAAAATATATCGTGTCATTTCTTATTTGATACCCTTTGATAATCCATCATTTGTCTCAGTGTAAAATCCAAAAACACTTATAGGGCTTTCAATGACCTACAGGAACGAGCTCTTACTATCTCTCCAAGCTGTCTCCTTCCTCCATCCCATGTTCCCCAGGAACATTCTCCCGACATTCATGCCATGCTTCCTGTCCAGGATACCACATCCATCTTATTTTCCTCACCTGTAAAGTGTAGATTAAAGTACAACGTAAACATAGAAAGCTTTCTTAACACTCTATGTTGATTCAGACCTTACTGTTCCATGTAGATAAACCAGCTCATATGCTATTGTTTCACAGCAAACATCACAGATAGTCATAAATCCATTACTTCTTGGGTAAGGCATCATGCATGTCTCTCCTTCAAAAGTAGAGGCTCTATTCAGGCCAAATATCCCTTGGCCATTTCTTTACTTTGTGCCCCTGGGCAATCCAGACTGCAGGAAGAGGACTGGTATATATAAAGGGCTTGAAAATATTTGTGGAATTAATGAATGAGATAGGAGGCAGGAGTAGCAGAGGTCTTCTAAACAATGGATGAATAAAAGAAAGTTTGACTCCTTTCTTCCTGCCTTCCTCCCCACCTATATGTTCCCTTCCCTTTCCTTCTCTTTCTTTTCCTTAATTTTCCCGTCCCCCTTGTGTGCTCTCTCTCTCTCTCTCTCCTGTCTCTCAATTTTGTCTTTCTCTCCCCTTCTCCATTTCTCACCTTCCCTCTCCACCCATCCATCTCCCTTCACTTATGTCTCCTTTCCTTTGTCTTCCTCCTTACCATGCTTCCTTTTTTTCCTAGGATTTTATTAAACAGAAAATATTAAAATGTCTAAGTTCCTGTAGATAAACTTTGGCACTTCAAAAATTCTTTGTTTTTGTCATGAGGAGATAATTTAAGTCAACAATAATTTATATGTTTTTTTCCACGAGGAACTGAATCTTTAACACCAGTTTCCTATCTGTTCTTCAAAGATGTATAACTTTCACCACATATGCTTTATGAACTCAGGAGAAATTCTCCTGCAAAATCTGAAAATAATGTGTAAAATCATCTTACCCTTGAATCATATGATTATATTCTCACCAGATGACAAAACGGCCAAAGGACAAAAATGCCCCTAAAATGATGTTGTAGAGGCAATTTATCTTCTGAGGAGTTGTTGTCAAGAGACTAGGAAGAAACTCTTTCATTATGGCTTATGTAATTCCACATGGCACCAAGGATGGCATTCAGGTTTGAAGGCTCTGAATATGTTACTCACATATTCCCAAACTTGATCCATTATGTGTTCTGTGCTAATTTTTCTTCCCTGAGAAACAAATAAAAACAACAAACCCTCCCCTTCACTCTTATTCCATAGATAAGATATTTTTTTTCTTTTTCTTTCTTTCTTCCTTTTTTTTTTTTTTTTCATTTCTTCTCTAACAGCCTCTTTGAATTCTTGGTTCCTCAAACTATAGATAACAGGGTTCAGCAGGGGTTAACCACAGTGTAGAAGACAGAAATGATATTGTTGATTTCAGGTGATAGGTGGTCATTGGGGCGAACATACATGGAGATCATGGTCCCGTAGTAGATAGTGACAACAGCCAAATGGGAGCCACATGTGGAAAAGGTCTTCATCCATCCAGATGCTGAAGGGATTCTCAATATGGTAGATACAATGAAAACATAGGACACAAATATAAGAAGAAAGCAAATGCACAGCACTGCAATTGACAGGATGAAGATAACCAATCTGGTGACATACACATTGGAACATGAGAGCTGCATGACGTCACAGAAGATATGATTGATCTGATTAGGACCACAGAAATCCAACTTGGAAATCATTAGGGAGGGACAAAATCCTGTGCCACACCTGTCAACCAGGAGATTGCCACCAACCTGGTGCAGATCTCAGGTACTCATCAGGGAAGAGTAGTGGAGTGGGCTGCAGATGGCCAGGTATTGGTCATAGGCCATCATGGCCAGAAGGAAGCACTCAGTAGCCCCAAAGAACACAAAGAAGTAAAGTTGTGCCATACAGGCAGGGAAGGGGTTGGTTTGGCCGTGAGAGAACAGGTTGGCTAGGAGAAGTGGTGCGATGGTGGATGTATACCAGATCTCCAGAAATGAGAGGTGTTTGGGAAATACATACATGGGTGAGTACAGCCGCTGGTTCTGGCTCACCACTGCAACAATGACAACATTTCCTGTGACTGTGAGAAAGTAGATGAACAGTAAGATGGCAAAGAATAGTGTCTGCCAACCAAGAAGGTTCTGGAATCCTAGCAGCTGATATTCAGTGCACTGGACACATTTGGGGGTTTCATTGTCTGTGGAAGAAAAACACTATATACCAGCCATCCAAATATTTGTAGCTTTTGATGTTTAGCAGTTCAGAGACTATTTTTTTTAATAGATAGATCTTTGTGTACAATACTTTATAAGAACAAGTGCATACTTTCACCTTGATTTTATAAGAAAATATTTTGATATCACAGGCTGAAAGTGGATGTTAGATCTTGGAAAGAATGTTAGCAAATTATACTCATGTTCTCTGAAATTTGGAAGTCTCAGGTCTAAATATATATATTTTTTTAAATACAACTCTAATGGAAACCAAAGTTGGAAACCAAGAATAATAACAACTATTTTTAAAAACAGGTTTATATGAAATCAATGACTTTTCATACACATGAGCTTTGTCTGATAAACAGTGAGACATAGCAAATCTCCTATGACATCTTAGAGAAGTTTATTCATTCCCCTCTCAAATAGTAATTGCGGATACTTCGAGCTTTCTCCCTCTCTCTCTGATGCTTGGTGCTAAGCTAACCTGTACCTCCATTGACATCCTTTCTTGTCTACTTGGATACTGTGATCTGCCACTGATCATGTATCCTGTACACTTTCAACATATCACCTTTCTTTGTTTTCCTTTCATTTATTTTAAGAGCTAGTTCTGATTAAAGGCAGCATCCACCTGCCACACCTGAGCTTCTCAGCAATCAACGAGATAAGAAACAACACATAATGTTGCTATTTTAAAATTTGTAACTGTACTGCCCAGATTGCAAGACCACCACCAAGAAGACCACCGAGAGGCAGACGTTCCAAAATGCAAAAGCAAGGCTTTATTCAGGCAGGCTGCAGCTCTGGCCTCGTCCTACACACCGACACAGCAGAGCTTAGGAGGAAGGCCCCAAGCTGAAATTTCACAGGGCTTATAAAGGCAAAATCCACAAAGTATCAGGTGCAAAGTCACACGTAAATCACACGTATTGGCGACCTTTAAAATGATTGGTGCTGGGGTTGTTTAAGCTGTGCTATTCAGCAGGGATTGGCTACTTTGTCTAGGGGATATTTTTTGAAAGTTGTTTGTATCAGGGTGGGAAAGTTGCAGGGAGTAGCAAGACCCTTAGGTCTTATCTATGAAGTAACCAATTCTGTTCCTGGAATTTATGCAAGTTGCAGGGAGTAACAAGACCGGTTAGGTCTTATCTATGAAGTAACCAATTCTGTTCCTGGAATTTATGTGCACTCTGGGTCACTCATAGTTTAATGTAAACAACAAAATGGCTGCTGCCTCAAAATGGAGTTACTTTAAGCCTTCAGTAACCAATAACTCCAGTGTGTTGTAGGTGCTGTGGAAGAAGTCGTGGCCAGGGATTTAATCAATATGGATATGAGTAAGACACCTGAACCAGAATTTAGAACAGTAATAATAAGGATACTAGCTTGTCTTGAGAATAGCAAAGAAGACACTAGAGAATTCCCTATTGAAAGATAAATAAGCTAAAAACTACTCAAGCTGATATAAAATGCTATAGCCAAGATGTAAAATTAAACAGATGCAATGAGACTGAGGATGGACAAACAGAGGAATGAATCAGTGATACAGAGGATAACAATATGGAGAATAACCAAGCTGAAAAGAAGAGGAAAAGTAAGGTATTTGATTGTAAATGTAGACTTAGGGAATTCAGTTACTCCTTAGAGCATAATGACATTTTTATCATAGAATTCCCAGAACAAGAAGAGAAAAGAAAAACAGCAGTTTTATTAGAGAAAATTATAACTGTAAAGTTCTCTAATCTGGGTAAGGAAGAGACATCAAAATCCAAGAACCACAGAAAACTTTTATTAGATTAAAACAAAAACAAAACAAAACAAACAAACAAAACAACCTTTACAGTGGACATGAACAAAAATACATCGACAAGGAAAAAATCCTGAAAGAAGCAGTGGGGGAGGGGCACCTGGGTGGCTCAGTGGGTTAAGCCTCTGCCTCAGGCTCAGGTCATGATCTCAGGGTCCTGGGATCAAACTCTCTGCTCAGTGGGGAGCCTGCTTCCCCAACCCCCACCTCTCTCTGCCTGCCTCTCTGCCTACTTGTGATCTCTCTCTCTCTCTCTCTCTCTCTCTGTCAAAAAAAATAAATAAAATCTTTGAGAAAAAAGAAAAACAAAAACAGCAATGGGGGAAAAAGTCCCTAAACTCCACATGAAGACAGAGCAAGTTCACAGCAGATCTGTCCAAAACAAAACAAAACAAAACAAAAACCTTAAAGACTTAACAGGCCAGAATAGAATGACATGATATAATGAACTTGATGAATGGTAAAAATATGCAGCCATTAATACTTTATACAGCAAGAATGTCCTTCAGAATAGAAGGAGAGACAAAGAGTTTCCCAGACAAAGGAAAACTCAAGGGGTTCAGGACTACTAAACCAGTCCTCAAGAAATATTAAAGGGGACAAAGTAGGGATAGGGATAGGAACATAACTCAACATTGTAAAAGTCACATATGGAAGATCTACAGCTAATATCGTCCTCAGTGGGGAAAAATTGAGAGCTTTCTTGTAATGTCAGGATCAGGATGAGGATATCCATTTTCACCATTATAATTCAACATACTGCTGGAATTTTTAGCCTCATCAATGTGATAACAAAAAGAAATAAAGACATTCCAATTTTCAAGGAAGAAAGCAAACTTCTACTGTTTTTAGATGACATGATACTATATGTAGAAAACCTGAAAATCTCTACAAGAAAATTTGCTAGAACTGATATCCAAATTCAGTCAAACCACAGGATATAAAGTAAATGTACATAAATCTGAGGAATTTCTATACACCAATAAATAATCAATAGGAAAAGAAATCAAGGAATTGATATCATTTAAAATTGCATAAAAACCCATAAAATACTTAGGTTAGGAATAAAGCTAACCAAAGAAGTAAAAACTCTGAGATCTATAGAAAACATAGGAAAGTAATTGAAGAAGGTACAAAGAAATGGAAAATCATTGGATGTTAATGGATTAGAGGAACAGACATTGTTGAAATCTGTAATACTCAAACCAACATACACATTTAATGCAATTCCTATCAAAATATCATGAGCACTTTTCACAGAGCTAGAAAAAACAGTCCTAAAATGTTTATGAACCCACAAAAGACTTGAAGAGCCAAAGCAATCCGGAAAAAGAAAAAAAAAAATGGAGGTATCATGATTCAGGATATCAAACTATATTACAAAGTTGCAGTCACCAAGACAGGATGGTGCCAGCAATATAAACAGGCACATAAATCAATGGAACAGAATAGGAAACCCAGAAATGGACTCCACTAGTATATGGGCAACTAATCTTTGACAAAGCAGGGAAGAAAATCCAATTGGGGGTGGGGGAATGTCTTGCGCAAATGGTGTAGGGGAAAACAGGACAACATGCAGAATAATGAAACTGAACCACATTCTTGCACCACACACACACACACACACACACACACACACACACACACACACACTGAAATATTGCTCAGAAAAAAGAATGGGATCTTTCCACTTACAACATCATGGATGGAGCTAGAGTCCCTTATGCTACATGAAATAAATCAGAGAAAGACAAATACCTAAGGATTACCCTCATGTGGAATTAGGAAACAAACAAAATAAAACAAACAAATAAACAAAGGAAAAGATGAAAACCAAGAAATAGACTTTTAACTGTAGAGAACAAACTGGTCGTCACCAGTGGGCAGATGGGCGCAGCGTTGGATTAAACAGTAATGGGCATTAAGGAAGGCAGTTACTGTGATGAGGACAGGGGGTTGTGTGTAAGTGTTTAATTACTAAATTCTACACCTGAAACTAATATTATACTGTGTGCTAACTGGAATTTAAATAAATACTTCAAAAGCAGACTAAGGAAGAAAAAACTATAAAAAGGGATTTTCTTGAGACCAGAGAAATTGTGCAATGTTCAGGTAAATGGGAAGGTTTGCGGAAAGCCTTCTAGTGGTTTTCTGGTAATGGTGGAGAAGTGGCTTTGGTCCTTTTCCCTACTGCTGTTCCTGTTACAACACACCAGATACACCTCCTATCAAATGGAAGGAGAGATAATAAGAGAGACTATTGGGGAAAATGGACATAGAAAGCTTGGTAAAGCTCCCATATTTCCTGCATTTCTGAAGCTACCATAGAAGCATTATCCACACAATCACATTTTCCTAGAGAAAAATGGGATGAAACTTATAAAGAGGCTGCACATTCAGAGAAGAAGAGATGTTCAGTGTTCCATGGATGCAATGAATGGCTAGAGCCATCAAGATGCAGTCAAGTTTGTGGCTACTTGTTCCGGTATCACAAGATCAGGAAAAAGTAATTGCACACTTTGAAGTTAGTCCAGGGTGACTGTTGGCTGATGTCTCTTCCCTCTCCTTACACCTTCCCTGGTGTGATGATTTGCCAGGAAAACATGATAAAAGCAAGGGACCCAGGTATGGAAAAGGAAGGTGTCCAATCCCGATGGGCTCCAGTATACAGTCAAGTCATTGAGAACACTTGTTGCTTAATGTACCTGGATGTGAATTGAGTATGGGTTCCTTTATCAGGAAATTGAAGGTAAAAATATTTGCTAAGATTGTCTATGGAAAAGTAAATATATATTTACAAATCTCTGCATTCCTTCCTTGTGAATATTGGTATATCCTATATGATGAATTATTACTCCTATCACAATATTTTTGTTAACAATATTAAACATCTACTACCATGCTCCCCATTAAAATCAGGACAAAAGATGATGATTATTATCATTCAAATCCGCTCTGGACAATATCCTGGATATTAAACAATATATATGAACATGAAAAAGCAGAAGAAAAAGAAATTAACTTTTTAAATGAGTCTATATTCAATAAAATACATCTGATGTATTCAAAATCATGTTCAATGTATCTAATAAACATATATTCATTAAAATTATGAATAATTTTATCCAAATCATTGAGTAAAATAAGCAACAAGGACAGTAGGACATCCTGCTGAACAGTTGGAGATGGCTTATTGACATATGAAAACATAATTCAACCTCTCTCCAGATCAAAATCTTGAACCACCCCTTGTTGTTTTTCTTTGTTTGTTCATTTCATTTTGTCTTATTTCATTTTTTCCAGTCAGTGGATTTTAACATACAACCTTGATATTTGAAGGTTTTTCAGAGCAGGTTGAGGATGCAAGTAACTATAAATATTCCTGAGAAGATGGTGATGTTCTTCATAGGGGAAAAATATCCTCTGGCTTTTTTTTTTTTTTTTTTTTTTTTTTTTGCTATTCCCTGGGCAGTAAGATTCTACTGTCCATGAATTTCCCAATTTTGACTGACTTAGTTTACCTCATTTCCAAAGGTTTCCTTCATCTGGCTTGTTTTCTGAATCCCTACAGGATGTGACTAAAAAGAGGTTTTTGTTATTTTATATTTATTGTCTATAAATATATAAATTCATTCCTGGAGGCTATGAAGGAGGACTGGATTTATATCTCAGAAAATTAAAATTATAAGGGTGTCTGAGTGGCACAGTCAGTTAAATATTCAACTCCTGGGTTTGGCTCAGGTTGTGATCTCAGTGTTATGAAATCAAGCCCCATGTCAGGCTCTCTGCTGAGCGTGGAGTCTGACTGAGATTCTCTCTCCTTCTCCCTCTGCCATTCCCACTTGAGCACTCTCCCTCTCTCTCTCTCAAAATAAATAAATAACTCTTTAAAAATAAAATAATAGTGAAATATAATTTTTACTTCAGAGAGCCACTCATTACTACTCAAAGACATTAGGTTTACACTT
>RCUC01170169.1:0-20419 GCA_003697995.1 Taxidea taxus jeffersonii
ACATGAATCCTGGGGGATGCTCAATGTTCATATGTCCCTTCTCACTGACTCACTTGCTTTTCCTGAAGTTGATTTGAGCATGAGGCCCCTCAAACAAAAGGGACCCTGGGTCAATGACCTGACCTTACTCGATGAGAGACACAGGGACAATTGCACTTGACCACAGGTAGAGTGTGACAGTTAGCCTGATCGAAGGCCATAGGTTTTCTGTTTTTTGAGCAGAAGATACATGGGGCCAGAATATTTCTCACCAATGGATGGCTGAAGTAAGACCTCATGAATATTAAGTGCTTAAGCATATTGAGCATATCCTGAATGGCTAGTGCCTCCTGTAACTGGTGTACAGTAATACAGTAAATATTTAGTAGTTGGGTGCCTTGGACATATTAGGTACCTCTTGGCCCTTCGATCCCTTTCTGTCTCTATGCTTAACACAAACATGCTGGTCTTACTCGTAACACATCTCATGAATTCTGCTTAAGTCAGACAAAATTCTTGCTACTTATCTAAACTCAAAACATCTTAAAATGTTTTACTTATGAAGTATAAACTATAAACTACTTTATCATTAATAACAGTTGAATACTCTCAAAAGTAAATGTAATATTACATCTGTATTACCAATTTAATCTAGACTTTTATATGGAAACTTCAATATGAAGGAAACAAATGTGAAACAATAAATCTGCATGTCTGAGTAATTAGATATTATTTTTACTAAGATTGGAAATGACATGTCAAAAACTAGATTTTATTTTAATTTAAAAATTAATGAAATTTCAAGGGATTTCCCAGAGTTATACATACTATTTTGACTAAGCTACATGTGTAATTTCTTAATTTAAAGCCATAGTAGGAAAAAACAAGGAAAATCCTAATAAGCTTTGAAACCTATCAGTTAGTTTGGCATAATGCTCATGATATGGAATTCATTCTCAGTAAAAGGAAACTGATAATCAACATACAAGATATATAACTCAATAAAACAAGGTAAGTCAATAGGAAGTCTATGGAAACCTAAACATTAAACCAGAACATTCCTTTCCTGATCACCTTGGATATGTAGGAATTTACTTTATTTTGAAATCAAGATCAGAATTAATTCTTACATTCCGACCCTGCTGCTCTTAAGGCACAAAACTGTTGGCTTTTCAAACTCTGGAACAACCAAAAAGCACTTAGTGAAAAAAAAAAAAATCGGAACAGAATAGGAATAATCTGTCAGAGTGGTTTCTTCATACTGTGCAAGCAGCCTCATGTGAGCACCTTTTACTTTTCAGGAAATGCTTGATATAATGAAAGCAATATATGATATGATGGGTAAATGCACATATCCTGTCCTCAAGGAAGATGCTCCTAGACAACACGTCGAAACATTTTTCCAGGTAGGGATGCAAGTAGAAGTCAGAGATGGAAGTGAAAAAGAGTAAATGTCCTAATGCTTGCAAAGTATCACAATAATTCAAAAGAATGCAAAAGAAAAAAAAAACTCTTACTGAAAGGGATAAAACAATAGAATATTAGCCATCATACTAATTTCATAATTTTGGTTTTGAATGTATTAAAATACTGATAACTACAGTTATTGAACATTCACTATATCCTAAACAGAACACTAAGAAATTGCTATTTTGCATGTTTTTTATGTTTGTTTTCAATAAATTCTCAAAAGAATCCTTACGGTTATAAATCCTTTTTAGTCTCAACTTACAGAGGAGAAGATCAAGGCTCTGATAGTGTCCACAAACTGCCTGAACTGTCCTAGCTAGTGGGACACATTTTATCTAGGGCAGCAATTCCAGCAGCCGGCCACATTGTACTGAAAAGGGAACAACCTAACAGCAGTTGACCATAGGATTCTTATCACTAAGAAAGGACTAGCTCATGCTCTGAAGCAGCTCTTCCCTATAAAAAGAGGCAGGTGGACTCTTCATCAGCTTCAGCTGTGAGGGTATCAAGGGAGGGTATCAAGGGAGAAGTCTGAATAAAGTTTTTTATTCTTTTCTTCCTGAACAGAAAATGGACAAAAATAAAGATGGAGTTGTTACCATAGATGAGTTCATTGAAAGTTGCCAAAAAGTAAGTAATGCTAGTAAAGAAACTATCCCTTTTGCTTCCATAATAGCCAGACTAAGTAGAGTCAGCTAACCACCATGAACTGAGCAAAATACAAAGCTGACCTAACCTTACCACTTGTACACAGCTCAGAGAAGCCTACCACTCTGAAAACCGGCATCAATTTATAACTCAATTAATTTACATTTAAAGAGTGCCTACCCTGAGGAGAGCTACGTAGAAACCCTTAAACATATAATGTTACACATACACTGCATTTTTCTTTCCTAAATCCTTTAGAGAGTATTTATCACTGAGGGTTAAAACATATGTGAAATTCGAACTGCTCTTTTTCCACACTGAGCATATAACATATTATCTCCATAGACTGAGAATTCCAATACAGCGAAGTATACATCACAGGCCAAGTGTGCATCTAATTTCTGAGGAAAACACATTGCTTTAATGTATGAGCACCAGAAATGGCTTTTTGGTTGAACCAGTAATGGTCTTCGGTCATAAAAAATAAAGAGTGGGAAAAAAATAATAAAGAGTGGAAAATTCAGAGGGGAAATCCAAAGTGGTTTTCCATCACCTGGTGGGAGACCAGTTTTAGCTTACCTACAATTATTTGACTTGATGCATGGGTGGAGCATTAAGAATTACTAAGATTAAGAATTAAGAATAAACACTTTAAAATAAATATAGAGACAATGAGGTTTGTTGATACTTTAGCTTTTTTTATTTTCAAATTGATACACTTTCCCTTTCTTGGTGTCGGCTTGCTTCCCAACTCATATTTTGATGTGGTGGTCTTTTAAGAGCATTAAATTGGTGCCATCCATCTGCTGGGGCTGTTCCTTGGCTTCTAGCCCGGGAAGTCAGCACACGTTCAGCTACTATTTACCATTACTATAAGGAGCTCACCAAGTGCCATTCACAATCTCCAAGTGCCCCTATAATGCCCAGAGTCTATCCCCTGGTTTCTAAGGAATATGCTAAATTGAATACAGCCACTAGCCAAAGGTGTCTCTCAAACAGTCCCTTCTCTGGCATTTTTTAAAGGCTCCTAAAGGCCCTACAGATTTAGCCCTAACAGACCCAGAGAGAGAGGTGAAAGGACTATAGACAGGTGTCCCAAGCCCCAAACTCCAATCCTGAATGGAGTTGGCTCCTAGCTCACACACAAACCCTGTTTCCTTCTAAACGTACAAGTCTCTGTGACTTGGCCTGCAATCTACCTGGAATGCCAAAATTTGCTTTTGCTCACTTACTTTTGGTCTTACCCTTGGCGCCTCTCTAGTGTCCATTCTGGCATCCCAATTTGAGAAATATTCTCTATTAACAGAAGTAAGATTCAAATGAAATATTTAAAGCCTGCAGACTCAACAAAATGCAAAATGGGCTCTCCATACTTATCTCTATGGAAAATGGAAAGGTTGGTATTTATATTTGCAAACACTTAGGATTTGAGCTTTTGGCTTAAGCAGTAGTGGGGGAGGCAAAACAGTGTACTTTCCCTTGCAGAGATACTTAATTTAATCCCACTGTGCTTCTCCCTTACAGGATGAAAACATAATGCGCTCCATGCAGCTCTTTGAAAATGTGATTTAACTTGTCAAAAGCATCCTCGATCAAACAAATGTGAACTATTCTACCACACTTAAAGTTGGAGCTACCACTCTTAGCATAGATTGCTCAGCTTTACACTGAGGCATATTATGCAAACAAGCTTTGTTTTGATATAAAGCAATTCCCAAAAGATTTGAGTTTTCCAGTTACAAATTTGCATCCTTTTCATAATGCCACTGAGTTCATGGGATGTTCTAAGTCATTTCATACCCTGTGACTATTCCAAAGTAATAGAATCTGGCATATAGTTTTATTGATTCTTTAGCCATGGGATCATTGAGCTTTCACATTACCAGTGATTTTAAAATATCAGTGGTTTTGCTACTCAACCAGATGTATTCAGTCCCAGGATTTTAAATGGTTTTCTAAAATATCGGCATCTGCATTTAATTTCCAGAAATTAATTTTCATGTTTGTATGCTGTAATTCCATTTATACACTAAGTAAACAAAACAAAATTACTATAATTAAAAAACAAACACACAGTCCCAGTTTCTATGGATTTGCTGCCTTCTGTTAAAGATATTCATTTATCTGGCATTTTTTACAACATGAAACAAATTAGTTCATCACCAGATGTCAGCATATGCCTAATAAAGCTTATTTAATAAGCATTTCTTAATTTTTCATAATACATATTACAGCCAAGGCCTACATGATGTATATAATTTTGGATTTGTCCAATCTTACAGGTTGACTGTTTTCTATTGTGTCATTAAGTGGAGGTGCCAGAAGGTGTAGAACAAAGCAAAGATGTTCATAGGCATAAGCAAAGGGTCAAGATATCTGCCCTCTGGTACATGGTAATACTTAATGCCAAGTAATTCCTAACAGCATTGAAGGCCTACTCCATCCCCTTTCCCTTGACTCCTTCAAGGTACCTTTGTTTTACATGCCATTCAGGGCTAAAAAGACCTGGACTACCCCAAAGCCTACAGAGGACAGAGAGAAAGCAGAATTCATTTTGAAACCATCAGTGAGGCCATTCTATCCAGAACTACCATACCAAAACTTCACTGAAAATGGAAATAAATGCTAAGCAATTCAGGTGGACTTATTATGATATTGCTCATCATAGAACTCCAACAATTCAGATTCTTTTTGCTGATCATAAGCCAAAATTGTAAAGTTGCCATAACACTACTAAGGATACAAACACCCTCCCTGTCTTGCAGAACTCTCATAAAGAACAAGAGGCTACAGTAGGAGGAAATCTGCAACTGTTTTTGCAACAATAAATCAGGTATCTATTCTGGTGTAGAGATAGGATGTTGAAAGCTGCCCTGCTATCACCAGTGTAGAAATTAAGAGTAGTACAATACATGTACACTGAAATTTGCCATCGCGTGTTTGTGTAAATTCAATGTGCACATTTTGTATTTCAAAAAAATAAAAGCAAATAAAATGTTTATAACTCTACTGGTCTATGTTATAGGCATTTATTTCAACAAATTTTATAAATACTAAATTAAAAATATTGCGTTTTTCTTATGGCATTGGAGGATTGTACACATCTTTGCCTTATGGTGGCGCTAAGTACACTGAAGAAGAGTAAAAGCAACGCTCAAGGGCAGGTACATGTTTTAGCTTAATATGATCTAAGGATGTGACAGGTGAGTAGAGACCTAAGAAAAGAATATCCCAGACAGGAGGACCAGGAAGGACAAGAGCTCTGAGGGATGAATAGGCATTTCTACAATTAGGACTCTTCAGAAATTATTTGTACTCTTAAATTCCAGCTGTGAGACTGCATCTGAAACAAGAATTGCAAAGAGGTCACTCCACGTATTTGAGGGATGGAGCAAAGGTGTTCTTCAGTGGTGCTGAGATATAATATGGCTGCTCCCCCAAATAAAAGAGTAACCCTAATCTCCATCCCTCCAAAAGTAAGTCTGCTTTGGATCTGGTGTTGCTACTCATGCCCCTAGGGCTTCCCTTCTTGCCCTTAGGATGGGAAGTCTTATTCCTGTTTTGTCTTTCTCACTCATTCCTTTCTCTTGTAGAATGATCCAGAGTCAGCTCCTACAACGTCATCACTGAGAACCATGCCTATAAAGTAGGTTTTAAAGGACTTTTCAATTAAATTAATTGTTAAACTTAAGCAAACACAACAAAATCACTGGGTGCATTTAAGAGTTTTAAGATTTTAATTTCTGAATATCTTCATGAAATGAGTATCTCCAGTATTTTCAGACTATGGGATACAAAAATAACATTTACTTAAATATAAACAGTTCCTAAAGTTTATACAGTTTTAAAGAGGTGTAATAAATAACATACTTACAAGAGAATTTACACATTTAAAAAAATGTCTTAAACTAGAATACTCTGGTATGAAATTTTTCCTAGAATACTCTGGTATGAAATTTTTCCAAGTATTCTACGCCATAAAATACATATTTACAGACAATAATTAACAGTGAATTCACAAATGTTTTGTCCACTACTTTAAATTTCCATAGCCTTGATAAGTATAAAACCCAAGAAATGACAAAACATCTAAAAATAAGTACACAGCTACAAACTGATTGTGAAAAGGATATTATAAATAAAAGGCACTAGAAAATAAATACAAACACATCTACCATAAAACCAATAATAGTTGTTCATACCAAACTGTAAAATATGAAAAACCAACTCCATAAAATTGTACTATTATAAAACTGTTTTTAATAGTTTTCCATCATTAACCATTCTATTTTTGTTGTTGATGAATAACTTTTACTATGATTCAGTGGAACTGTGTATATTCATCTTAATGTAGTAAATAATGAACAGTGGCTGTGATTGACAGAAGAATAAACAGAAGTAAATCTGAAAAGGTTCCAAAGGTACCCATGGTCAGCACTTAACACCTGTCACCAGGGAGTAACAATATTTTTGTGGACTCCCTTCTTCAACAGCATATGGAGCAATATGTTGGAATTTTAGATTTGATGATGATAAGGCTTCCCTGTCAACAGAAAAAAAATAACTTCATTAGTATCACATAGGGTTCTCCTAACAGATATTCCATCTATAGGAGCATGCCTAAAAAAGTATCCAAAACTCAAAACAAACAAAATGGAATGGGAACAGAATGATGGAATGAGAAGTGGAACTTTTTTCTGAGCTGAGTAAAATATAGGTTGTCTCTTACCATTTAAAAAAATATTAATATTTAACTAAAGAAGTAGTTAGGAACCATACCACCAGTATTGGAATCCCGCTTCTGCAGTCACTTCACTGTCAAATCCGGGGCTAATTATTTCTGAGCCTCAGTTTCTAGATCTTTAAAGGGTAATAACAACAAAATCTACCCCTGAGAGCAGCAGTGAGGATTCAATGAGTTTAATGTCAGAAAAGTACTCAACTGAGGGTCACCTGCCTGTGTGGTACAGTCACTTAAACCTCTGCCTTCAGCTCAAGTCATGATCTCAGGGTCCTGGGATCAAGCCATCGTGCGGCTTCCTGCTCAGCGCAGAGCCTGCTTGTCCCTCTCCCTCTGCCCCTCGCCACCACTCATTCTCTTTCTTTCTCTCAAATAAAGAAATAAAATCTATAAATAAATAAATAAATAAAACCCAATTGAGTCCCCAACATGTAGTAACTTCCCACATGCTCAATCAAGACTGTGGTATGTAGAAGTATGGTACCTATAATTTAAGATGAAAATTAAATCAAGGTAAGAGTGAAATGACTGCTACTTAAGGCAGGTAGCAAACGCATCAGTTGTAAGAAAATGAGATTGTGCCTGGGGTGGACTTCCATGTCTCCCCAGAAGTTGAGTGTTTCTATCACTGGGGGACACACAAGCCCCAAGAAATGAGAAAATGCAATACTGAGAAGACTCTTTTAAAGACTCATCATTATAATTTAAAGAAAAAGAAAGATATATAGACACTTTAAGGTTTTAGTAGGGAAAGAACAGCATTTATTAATTTGATGAAGGCTATAAAGTACCAAAAGCAAGCATGATGGTCATTAGGCCACCAGAAAGTGTGATCAATTATTATATTAATGGTATCCCAACAGAAAATCTCTGATCAAATATAATTATTAATTAAAATATCATGTAAGACTTTAGACAAACTAGAAAAAGTCTAAAGGAATACACAATACTTAACTTCATCATTTTTTAAAATTCTGTATTAGCAGGATTCCAAACTAATGAGAATAAGTGGCAGTAACAGGAACTCCTTGTTAGCTACCTCTGTGGTCCTGGGCTGGTCATCTACATCCCTCTGTATTCTCCTCCAAATCTCAGAGTGCTGTTTCTAAAGTTTATTTACTTGAAAACTATTCCCTCCTCCGCATTCACCCTTGAAATCTAACAGGCTGGGCCAGTCCCTTTCCTCTTGCCCCATTCCACAGAATGTGTGAAAACCACCTAGGGAGACTTTCAGGTTGAAAGCTGTGCCATCAATACTTAGCATCTGTTTACTTGCATTTCACAGGGGGAAAAGTGACAAATTATTTTGCATTCCAATTCTCAGAAGTGCATTTGCAAGAAAAAAAACTTCCTTTCCGCTAAGAGACACTAGATTGGCTAGGAAGGAGATGGTTTTGTACATCTCAACAAAGTGTCTGAATGCTAATCCTCCATACACAACAAAGAAATCTAGGGACTTACTTCCTCCTCCTAAACTTTTCTCTAAGTATTCCTCATGAGAAGAATATAACCAATTTTAAGTCTCTGGAATTGGTCAAATTAGGTAATTTAGACAAGCTTAAACTAACACTTCTACCACTTTGAAACTGTATATGATCACACAAATTTTCTTTATAATTCCTTTAGAAAGTACCTCCAATGAAACTAAGTTCTGCAATGCTAAGTTAATCACATGCAACATTATCATTCAGATCTGATTAAATGTAATCTCCAAACAAGGTACGATCATTGCTTTACAGAAATACTTCCAAGACTACATTATGTGAACACTTCTTCAAAAGATGAAAATTCAATTAACCTACTTATTTGACACCACACAGAAAATGATTTTCCCTCCCTCCCATTCTAGCACATTCCTGCAAGTCAGAATAGTATACGTGTGCACATGCATGTTCCAGAACATGTGCACTTCCAGACATGGCATTGCAACCATCTGAGGATCACATTTCAATCCCTGAGATGGGAAGATTGTCAATTTTTTAGACAGAAAAGATGGCAAATGAAAGAAAAAAAAAGTACATTCTTCAATGAGCTCTCTATATTAATCTGTTTCTTCTCTGAACTTTCCTATGGTCTAAGCAAAAACATCCAAAATAAAAAAGAACCTGCAAATCTGCACCACATGGAGTGCCATATAAGCACAGAGAAAGTGTATGGGCCTGGCATTTACACAGTCTGGTCTGGGTCCCAATGTTCAAAAATATGGTCCACGCAAGACAGAAACTCTGAGCTCTCATACGAAAATACTATGAACTCCACATGATTACTTATGGCTGAAATAATACATGATATATAGCCAATTTCGTAGTGTAAAAGTAAAAAAAAATATATGACTTAAGGAATAACGTTTTACTTACATTTCCACCATGCTGTTCTAGCTTCTGTAATGCACTGGTGATTGGCTCTTTGAATTTCTTATCCCTCAGTCTCTTGGAAAGCTTTTAAAGTAAGATTGGGAGAATGAAATGATTTGAAAATCAACAATATTCACCACAGGCTTAAGTAAACTTCCCTAGTTAGAGGATGCTAACTAGAAATAAAACCACTGAGACCTTACTGCACAGAAGTACCCAAGTACCCAAACACCACTTCATTTGTTTTAGATTCCAAGGCTTCTTTTAGAAAATATCTCATTGAGGGACTCCTGGGTGGCTCAGTTGGTTAGAAAATATCTAGTTGAGGGGTGCCTATGTGGCTCAGTGGGTTAAAGCCTCTGCCTTCAGCTCAGGCCATGACCCCAGGGTCCTGGGATTGAGCCCCACATCGTGCTCTCTGCTCAGCAGGGAGCCTAATTCCCTTCCTCTCTCTCTCTGCCTGCCTCTCTGCCTACTTGTGATCTCTGTCTGTCAAATAAATAAATAAAATCTTCAAAAAAAATCTTTAAGAAAATATCTCATTGAGGGGCACCTGGGTGGCTCAGTCGGTTAAACAGCTGCCTTCGGCTCAGGTCATGATCCCAGGGTCCTAGGACTCGGGTCATGATCCCAGGGTCCCACATTGGGCTCCCTGCTCAGCGGGGAGTCTGCTTCTCCCTCTCCCTCTGCTGCTCTGCCTACTTGTACTCTCTATATCTCTGTCAAATAAAATATTTTTTAAAAAAAATATTTTTTAAAAAAAGAAAATATCTCATTGAAATTTATATATAATAGACCCATTATATTTGTTAAAAGAGAATTCACATTACTTCAAATCATACGAATCCTATAAAATCTGCTACAGAATGATATCCAGAGTAAGTTTTCTATGAAACCACATACTTTTCCATTTTGCATTTTGCAAGAGCATTTGGAGGACCATGATGGAAAGCTAAGCCTCTTAAAACACATGTTTCCTACACTGTAAGAAAGGGAAGAGACAAAAAGAAGAGAGCATTCACATGAACGACTCTAACAGTTACAGTTAGGACATTCAGACTACAAACCACAAGACCACCTGTCCCTAGGCATGGCTTGAATGGGCTTCAGACAGAAAAGTGGAAGTCTGACTGAAAAGGGAGAGCACAAGGTGAGGGAGGATAGAATCATAAGAACAAAGAGGAAAAAACAGTAATTCAGATCATCAGGCACAACCTATAATAGTGTTCTCCCACCAAATGTCTGAATTACTCTACTCACCCAAAGACCTAAACATTTCAGCCTAAAGCAGGACTTGATCATGGCTCCACTTTCTGGGAATACAAATGAAGCCCATGCAAGAATTAGTCAGTGATCAAATACTTACAAGAGCCTGTCCTAGACTTGGTTTCTGGTTCTTCCTCTTCATATGGATGGAAGAAACCCAAGACTTCTTCCCATCACTGAGCACTGAGTTAGAAGCCCTTCTTCAGTCAGGTCAATGAAGAGGAGGGAGGGTCAGAATAGAATAGTCTCCCAAAGATAAAAATGTGAGAAAAGCAACTCTAAATGGGAGGACAGATAGCCCTGGGGATGGACAAGAAAAAGTGCCTCTTGGTATACCTCGGTGGCTCAGTCGATTGGGCTTCCAACTCTTGATCTCAGCTCAGGTCTTGATCTCAGGATCATGAATTCAATCCCCTCACTGGGCTCCATGCCCAGCATGGATTTAAAAAAAAAAAAAGGAAAGAAAAGAAAAGAAAAAGAAAAAGTCCCCCATGCAAAATCAGATCTTTGGTTTGCTTTCTGCAGACCCCATTACCCAGGAGCAGTGGCTTATGGGCAGATCCATGAAGCACTACCTCCAGAATCATCTGATATCCTTACTCAAAAAGTATAGATTCTAGCTAACCCATACTTTAACCAGAATCTCTGGGCAAAGGCCTAGGTTCTGCATTTTTATCAAGACTTATTTCCTCTTTCCCCCAGGGTCAGTGGAAGTCTGAACTGAAGCTAAGAAAGGATGTGACTTATTTTCCATATGAATAAAATGAGTTGTATATGGGCTCAGTAACTGGTTTTGAAATTCTTTTTTTTTTTTTTTTAAGATTTTATTTATTTATTTGACACAGAGAGAGAGATCACAAGTAGGCAGAGAGGCAGGCAGAGAGAGAGGGGGAAGCAGGCTCCCTGCTGAGCAGAGAGCCCGATGCAGGGCTCGATCCCAGGACTCTGGGATCATGACCTGAACCGAAGGCAGAGGCTTTAACCCACTGAGCCACCCAGGCGCCCCTGGTTTTGAAATTCTTTTTCTAGTCAAGGAAACCCTTCCAATAACATCTAATGCAGAGGTCTATAAACAAAAAATATGTAAATCAAAATGGAGTCTTTCTGGCTAAAAGGAGTTAAGTGAGGTAAGGAGGGAGCACCAAAGCACCTCAATGGATTGTCAGCGGTGCCTGTCTCATGGTAGTGTGCGCTAATAGACCAAAATTTAACCCCACATGGCCTATTTCGGAGGTTCTCTCCTCTATGGAATACCACAGGCATGTGAATGCCCGTGTGTTATCCAGACCTTCCAAGAGTGCTGACACTCCAGGAAGGTGAAAGTCCCCTTTAAGTCAGTCCAGTATAAGAAAAAGCAGGGTTCTGGGGAAGAATGTGAGTGACCAAATATTAATGCTACTGCCTCAGAAATATTAAAACCAATAAAGAAACTTACATAGTTCAGTTGTTAATATGGCCTTTTTCTTTCTGCCCTGATGGGTGGGACTGGAAGCTATTTATGAATATTTAGGAAGTGGAGATTCTTGGCCTTGCTCAACTTCGAGTGCAGGGAAGGATCCAGTGTGATTCCTTTTCTTATATATCACCTTCGCTTCATCTCATTCCAACTTTCTCAGTGGATGTCCTTGCTACTTATTTCTCCAAAAAAACCAGAAACCAATCTCCACAAGGGCAGAGAGCATATCATTTTTTGTTCAGCATTATAGTCTAAGTGCCTATAGCATAATAATTGGCACAAAATAGGAGGCCAGAGAGCAACAGATTTGTTAAAATATTGCTTGTATGACTGGAGCAATCAATCTAAAATGAGTCATTTTATTTGTTAGGGTGAAATTCCTGTGGTTATTCAGGGACAACCTGCTGATCTAAACATTATAAGCAAAAACCTGCCAGGATTTTCTTCCTTCGTTCCCAAGGCTTCCCACATATTAAAGTTTGAGAGTCCATTCCCACTGTGTCTTCTCCCTGTCAAGCACCTGGTGCTGGTGGGAATTCATCTCCCACCATTCCTAGCCTCAGCACAGCAGTCCTGATAGATTCACTATCATCCCTACTTTATACAGGCTTGGCCAAATGTTCCTGGAGTGTATTAATCTCTGTAGAGTAAGAAGTTAAACATACAGTTCTAGAATCTCTCAAATAAATGGGTCTAGGAAAAAACAGTGGAACTATGATCAAAATACATGCCTCAACTCTGAACTACAGAAAGATGCACACAGAAATATTGGCTATGGGTTATTCCGGCAAGGACTTTAATGGCTTATCAGTGTGTGCAGTAAAGGATTAACTCCGCCTAAAGAAAGGACTGGCTCTTGTCCCCAGCTCCTAGATGGAAACCCCCAAGCCCTTGGTAAGACCTGCCAGATAAGAGTATCTTTGTTTCCCAGGGGGCTTTGGGGCACAGGAAATCAGCTCAACTTCTGGAGAGGCTGGAGACTAAGGTCAACCATGCAAACAGCCAGTCATGCTGGCACGGTAGGCCCCTAACATGAACATGCATGTCTGGACGCCACACTGAGGTGAGTTTCTCAGGATGGCAATACTCCTTGTGTGTCGCCACATATCCTTACTGGAAAAAGCCAGCACTGTCCACACAACTCTTTTGGGAGGAAGGACAAGCGGATGCTCCACACTTGCTCCCTACTGGGCTCTGCTCTATGTACCTCCTTCCTTCACTGATTTTAACTGGTATTCTTTCACTGTAAAAACTGAAACACTAAATAACAGCTTTTCTGAGTCTCATGAGTCCTCCAGCAACCTAAAGGTTGTCTTGGGGACTTGCTGAACTGTCCAGTATCCAAGTGTGTACTTGTTCTCAGGATTAAACTACACATAAGAGGGAAAAAAGTCTCACCCTGAATACTATTTACAGACTCACTAAAAAACTTGTATATACCCCTACAGGAGGGGGTATAAGCTGTCCTTATAATTCATGGCTAATCAACATGGGCATAATATCATTGTAATGTCCATTAAACTTTTGCTTGCTTGTTCTTATAATCCTAAATTCTGCTCATGTAAGTGCTTTCCACTAAAAAAAAATTAAAGAGA
Source organism: Taxidea taxus jeffersonii (assembly GCA_003697995.1). Classification (NCBI taxonomy): domain Eukaryota; kingdom Metazoa; phylum Chordata; class Mammalia; order Carnivora; family Mustelidae; genus Taxidea; species Taxidea taxus. The sequence continues at coordinate 13,510 of RCUC01170169.1, forward strand.
ATACTGTACATTCATAAAATATTTTATGAACTACTAGGTCTGATCTATATTTTTTTAAAGAATGACGGATTCTTTTTAAAGATTTCTGAATCAGTTAATGATTAATCTGAAGCCACTGAATCATGACAAGATATAGACAGGGCATGATACACATTCACAACCACTCTCTCTTCTTTTCAATACTTACACTTGTAAGCAGATGTTTCAGATGGTCATTTAGAAAAGGACCAACGACTACACTCAGCTGCACGAGAGCATTCAGTCCTCTTGCAAACACTTCATCATCCATGTGGACCTGTGGGGTTAGTTGGGAGAGGAGAGAAAAGAGGAGAAAAGTAAAGTTAGAGAAGTAGAAAGGTCAAACCAGAAAAATGTTAGATTGAACATTCAAAATCAGAAGATCAGCAACTAAACCCAGAACCTACCTTTAATGCCAGACCATCTAGAAACAAAAATAAAATAAAATAAAATAAATTTCCAGCTTGACTGAAACACTAACTGAACCATATCACAGCATGCAGAAAGACTGATGTGAAGTTTATTACCTTCTCTAATTACTCCAAATGTTCCCTTTTATTTTTCCTATACCCTCTAAAGGCGTCTTCAAATAAGTAATCATCTGTCCCTGAATAAGTGTGGCCTAATTTTGCACATGTACCAAAATCACAGGTAAGGGACCAATATGCATGTAATTTAAAAGAAAAAAGACATAAAGTAGTCTAAATGTACCACAAAAAGTCCAAAGGAATAGAAGATACCAGAGCTGCCTTTAGCACAGGAATCAGTCTTGGAAGCAAAGGTACAGCTTTCTCAGGAGCTCCTTGGACCAACAGCAATTCTTTAAAACCCTCCTTTGACACAAAGGTGTATGGATGTTTAGTCTCCCTCAAACCCTGTCAAAGACAAAATGGAAACAAACAAGACACAAAACTGAATCCTCACTAGTCTAAAAATCAAGTTTTATTATGGTTTTCCTAATCATGATTTATAATTTCAATAATTACAATTTCAATTAAACTCAGAAATTGTGGAATAAAGGACATACATGAGACAGGAAGAATTTCTACCCACAGCAAGGAAGAAAAATGTTTTAAAAATCAAAGAACAGGAAAAGGGAAAGAAAAAGCAAAGGGAAAAAAAGGAAATAAGAAAGAGAAAGGAAGGAGGGAAGGAAAGGTAAATAAATAAAAGAAAAAAGAAAAAGACACCCTCACTAAGGTACTAAAAAGCATTTTGTATATACTCCCAAATACTGCCTGAAAGCACAGCAACTCAGTCTAAAATGCTGGTTTATAACCACCACTTTAGGGACATAATTATTGGACCTTCTACCTTTACAGTGATTTTACAACTTGTTTAGTGAGTTTCTAAAATACTGTTTCCTTCATATTTAAATATTTTACATTAAGGTATTTTAAAAACATCCTTTCCTAGGTTCAAAAACCAATGTAAGATTTTAAATGTCATTTTTTACTTTGGGATGTGAAATAAAAATATGAAAAAAACCTGTATAATATCTTTCACCCTAAATGCATCAACAACTATTGGATAGTACTCTTTTATGATTTAACCCATCACTCTGAGTCAAGATAGAAGGGCCATCTGGCTTTCTGTAAAAACATCAAACAAAACAAGCAATAGCAATACTCCCTCAGTTGGACTTCTTATTGTCTGTGAATAAATATAACTAGCTACAAAGTCATGCCTAAAAATAGTAATTTTCAACCAATTTGCCCTCTAGACCAAACTATCTGCTTCCAAACAGTGATCAAACATTTCATTTCCTGGATGCTTTTTTTTTTTTAAAGATTTTATTTATTTATTTGTCAGAGAGAGAGCAGGAGCGAGCACAGGCAGACAGAGTGGCAGGCAGAGGCAGAGGGAGAAGCAGGCTCCCTGCCGAGCAAGGAGCCCGATGTGGGACTCGATCCCAGGACGCTAGGATCATGACCTGAGCCAAAGGCAGCCGCTTAACCAACTGAGCCACCCAGGCATCCCTCCTGGATGCTTTTAAAAGCTGTGCAGCCAAGCACACGGGCACCACTTTGCACCACAGGTTCCAGCATCTTAAGAGTGTCCCAATCCCATTCATTTTAGAGATGAGGAATCAGGTCAAAAGGTGAAGTGGATTTCCATAGTGGTGGTCCTGTCAGTACTTCCCCATTATTAAATGAGTAGAGGGGAAGGCTAACAATCTACCCAACACAGAAATAAAGGCAATGGTGTTTGGAAAATAAGTATTTAAAGCCCTGGCTTTATGTGATCTCCACTAAACACAGACTCCCTGTAGGGACTCCCCAAATTAAAGTACTCCCCTCCCGTTATGATTAGCTGGAGCACATTTCAAAGGTGTCACTACAGCACTGATTCATCTAAAGAACAGTTTGTTACCATATACAGAAGGTTTAAAATTCTTAAAAGAACAAATGAAACACTGATACAAGTTTTTATTTATTTTTTTTTAAGATTTTGTTTATTTGACAGATAGAGATCACAAGTAGGCAGAGAGGCAGGCAGAGAGAGAGGAGGAAGCAGAATCCTGCCGAGCAGAGAGCCGGATGCGGGGCTTGATCCCAGGATCCTGGGATTATGACCTGAGCTGAAGGCAGAGGCTTTAACCCACTGAGCCATCCAGGTACCCCGGCACCCCGCATTTTAAGTTTTTAATACCAATTTTAAAAGACTTTGATCAAAACTTAATTTCAAAATAGGCTACCCATAAAAATACACTGCTATCATACCAAAATAATTCTGCAATAAACTAAAAAAAAAAACAAAGACAACAAAAGTGATCCTTAACTCTTAAAAAAGACCAGTATCTATAACTTAAATACAAGACAACAGGTTAATTCATTTCTCAACTTGTGACTCTAACAAAAGGAATAAATTTTACAGAAGAGATCATTAATTCACTTCAAGCTAATACTCCGTCAACTTTTTCCTGATATAAAATGTTAAATAATATAAAGGAATTAATTAGAAGTTTTCCTAAAATCCTCTATTAAAAAATGATCTCCATGATATTCTACTTAAAATGTACAGGTAGACAAAAGCCCAGAGAATTCTCCAAAAGGATGTGTAAGTAGTTAAAATCAGTTCCCTATGAAACATATGTTCACATTAAACATGACTGGTTGTATAGAAATAGATCACTCATTATCTGATGCAGTTTAGGTTAAATCGTTGATGTTCTACTGAAATGACTAACTCCCTATGACTTTAAGTACCTTTACTTTTGGAGTTAAGTATGAATATTTCATCCAGTTATCTACAAAATCCTGTGTAGATTAAGGTGTTTATAAACCTGATTAATCAGTTTCTAATAAACTATATTGATCATAATTAATTCCTAAGGGAATGTGGTATTTTAATGACTATCACTTGACTTGTTTCCAGAGCAAAGAATAAGATTTACTGATACATTACAAAATAATACTTAATATTATTTTTAAAGATTTTTTTCCCATAAACATTCAGGAGAAATGGAATATACATTTACCTCAGCTAAAGTAATAAGAAGAGGATCAAATGGAAGATTTTCAGGAGGACATTCCCACTGTAATCTGTGTTTCACTGAACCATGGACCAATCTAAAATAATAAACATCAGTGAACATAACATGGGCAACATAATTATATCCTAAATAGCAATTATCTAACATATTCATACCCTTTCTATAACATAACCATACTAGAACTATTCTGTAACATGCAGGAATACCATAGCTTGAAATGATATTACAAAGACATCTCATGCAACAATGTCTATAATCCCACAAACTCCTACTCTTCTGGTAAAATTGTTTGGTGGCAAAACTAAACTCCACATTTGTTAAGCCTACAGTTTCAGAAGTCAAGCATGCTGCTGTCTGTGAGTCTTAATACAAATGCTACACTTGACAAGTTTCAGTCATAATTATAACAAAACAGATAACCTACAGATGTGCAAAGAAAGGTGATAATGAGAAACAGTAACTTGTTTTATATGGAACAGTATTTTTCAGATATGGATCACTTAATCCTAATGATTTGTAGACAAGCCAGACTTTAGCCCTGCTAAATAGAAGAAAACTGAGAGGGCAGGAGGTTAAGTAGCCCACACCAGGTTACAAAGTGATAGTACCTTCGATTAGTCACTGCTGTTTGTTGTTGTTTTTTTTTAAACAACCTTTACTGAGACATAACCAACATTCAACAGGGGCGCCTCTGTGGCTCAGTTGGTTAAGCGCCTGCCTTTGGCTCAGTCATGATCTTGGGGTCCTAGGATCGAGCCCCTGGTTAGGCTCCCTGCTTGCTTAGTGGGGAGGCTGCTTCTCCCTCTGCTTCCCCCAGTTGTGCTCTCTCTCTCAAATAAATAAAATCTTAAAAAAAAAAAAACCAACATTCAAAAAACTGCACATGGTTATAAAATATAAAATTTGTGATGTTTTGATGTGTGAATACATCAATGAGCTATCATAATTATGACAGTGAACTTATACATCACCCTCAAATGTTTCCCTTTTGTTGTTCTCAACTTCTTGACACCTTCTTTAGCATTATTTTCTTCATATCAAGAGACCTTGGTAACATTTTTACTATTTTAGCAACCATAATTGTGTGGAGTATGAAAGGGAGGTATAAGAAACTTAAAATACAGTCTCAACTCAGAATGTAAATAAAAAATACTAACAATAAAATGAAGAATGTGAGCTTATGCGTCCAAATCTGAAGATACCATTAAAAATTGTATTTCTTGAATTTTAGACTACAGAAAGAATGTTGTGATTACTCTTTTTACAATGAAAATAACATTTTCCATCATCTAGAACAGGCTAAAACTGGATATACTTAGAAGAAATAAATGTTTCTTGGTAGTGAAATCTTAAAATGGTATCATTCTATTAGTAATTGTATTGTCTTCTTTAAAACAGTTCTGATGTCTATCCCGAAAGGTAGCAAGAATTGTATCAAAAGTGAGCAAAAATACCTGTATGTACTCATTAAAAAATATAATTTCAATAATTTTTTAAAATTTTTGAAATATTTCAAAAAATAATGAAACAGTTTTGTTAAACTGTCAATTTTCAGTTTACAAACAAAATAGGACTATTTATTTATTTGCAACTTGCCCAAGACTATGAAGGCTTATACTGTTTCAGAAACTAGTTCATTCAATTTCTTAAATTATAGATCTATTGGTAATTCTATTTTGGAATTAAAATTATCTTCTTCAACAATATCCCACAATCTATACCAGTTGAACAGCCAAAGCCTGAATAAAGTACCTTTATTTCAACCTCCCTAGTAAATAAATATTTCAATACATTTAAACTAAACACCGTTATTGATTTTACTCAATTATTTTGAATAATATGGTCAGTTATAACCTGTATTGATTTTACCTGCAAGGAATCCCTCCCTTAGAGTAAATGGCTGCAAATGCAGAAGGAGCTCGTGATTGTTCACCAAACTGAAATAAAAAATGACAAGAATATGATAAATATACTATCACCTCCACCTTGTGATGACACCTAATCAACTTTAATCCTATTGAGGTCAGGGGTGAATGGACTCCTGACTTTCAACCCATGACACTGGTACCAAGTGCATCAGTCTGCTCAGCAACAAAACTGAGGAAAATTATCAACCCCTCAGTACTGGAACCCCAACCACACGTTCTCTACTTCATTTATACCCCTAACTTGTTTCAGAAGGCTTGAAGGAAGCTGGAATTACATGTATAATAAATATAATACAGATAAATACTATTAAGAATGAACATCACAGGGGCACCTGGGTGGCTCAGTGGGTTAAAGCCTCTGCCTTCAGCTCAGGTCATGATCCCAGGGTCCTGGGATCGAGCCCCACATCGGGCTCTCTGCTCAGCAGGGAGCCTGCTTCCTCCTCTCTCTCTCTGCCTGCTTCTCTGCCTACTTGCGATTTCTGTTAAATAAATAAATAAAATCTTAAAAAAAAAAAAATGAACATCACAAATAAATATAGTAAAGGTAATACATTTTTCTACTCTCTGCCACTATGATCTTTCAAGGTGAGGGGTCCATGGAGAAGGAGAGGTAAGTACAGAGAAAGCAGATTTGTTTTCAGCCTCCAACACATCTCCTACTTGTCCTCCAGGCAAATATGGATGTCTGGACAGTCAGAGAACCTGTAATTTCTCCAAACTCATTTTACCCTTCTCTAAAAGAGAAAGGCTTATGATGGACAGGGGTGATAGAACTGAAGATAGAAGAAGGCTCTCACAAACATATGCCTGGATGTGTCTGCTTAGATACAGAACTTCATAACTTTCCGTTTGTCTATGTATTACCTTAAGAATACATTAAGTCTGTATTCCCAAAGACCATGTAAGAAGCGATTGATCACAACAACTAAAAAATCATAGCATACATAATTTCAACATAGTCAATCAGAGACATAAATAATTTAGGCACAAGAAGGAAATATCACATGGTACTTGAACATAATCAAATGACTGTCTAAGTTACAAAGTACAAACTTCCTGACCTATTTTAAAGTTGTAACTAACTAAAAAATCTTTAAAAATACATGCAGTAATTAAAAAATATATTTAAGGGCATAAGTTTAGAATTAACTCTTTTCCTCTGGAAAAGCACATGTTTGAAGTTCAAACACACAGACGAAAATTTCATTAGCATATAATATTATAATAAGAGATTCATTTATAAACTTCAATCCACATTCTGCATAATTCAAAGAAATTCTAATATTTCATTCATCTAACTAAAATTCCTACTAAGAAAAATATGTTTTAAAAATGTTTTTTGGGGCACCTGGGTGGCTCAGTGGGTTAAAGCCTCTGCCTTTGGCTCAGGTCATGGTCCTGGGGTCCTGGGATCAAGTCCCACATAGGGCTCTCTGCTCAGCAGGGAGCCTGCTTTACCCCCCCG
>RCUC01170170.1:0-20896 GCA_003697995.1 Taxidea taxus jeffersonii
ATAATTCCTATGTTTATTAACATAGGAACATAATTCCTATGTTTATTAACATTCCTATATTTATTAACAGTGTTAATAATTCCTATGTTTAAAAACAAGTGGTTTCAGGGGCACCTGGGTGGCACAGTGTTTAAAGCCTCTGCCTTCCGCTCGGGTCATGATCCCAGTGTCCTGGGATCCAGCCCTGCCTCGGGCTCTCTGCTCAGCGGGGAGCCTGCTTTCCTTCCTCTCTCTGCCTGTCTCTCCGCCTACTTGTGATCTCTGTCAAATAAATGGGTAAAATCTTAAAAAAAAAAAAACAAGCAGTTTCATATAGCGTATTTAAAGGTGAGAGGTAAAAGACAACGCCACCATCATTTTGAGAAACTGAGTGTACAGTCTACCTTATAGAATATATGGTCTTCAATAGCATTTACCACTGGGGTAGAGCATTCAGGAAAAACCATCCACAAGTGGACTAGGGGTGCTTGAGAGCTGGGAGGGAAGTTTTTATGACCTCTGACCTCCCTTATTTGGGAAGGGCAATCCTCTCCTCCTGCTACTGTGACTTAGTTTCTTGACAGCCTTTAAAACGGCAATTTATAAAGTAAAAGGTGAATAAGAAGTTTTGTTCAATCCCAAGAAAAAATAAAGGTTAAAAGTTATAAAATAGAAATAGATGAAATTTTAAACAGAAGATAAAAGGCTGGAGCCAATGAGCTAAAAAGTTACTTTTTTTTTTTCTAATATAAAAAAGGTTAAGGTAAAAAGCTGAAACCATGAGATGAAACATCTAAAATAATCAAGTAAATTTGATCAAGGGTCAAGAACAAAAGCACTGAAAAATGAAAACTGCACTGAGAGAAGAAAATAGCAAGAAAAAAATATACTTTGGGGGCATCTGGGTGGCTCAGTGGGTTGAGCCTCTGTCTTCGGCTCAAGTCATGATCTCAGGGTCCTGGAATCGAGCCCCCGCATCGGGCTCTCTGCTTAGCAGGGAGCGTGCTTCCCTCTCTCGCTCTGCCTGGCTCTCTGCTTAGTTGTGATCTCTCTGTCAAATAAATAAATAAAATCTTTAAAAAAAAAAAAGAAAAACTATATTTTTAACATGAAAAAGCAGAAAGCTCAGAGATGAAGGGAGGCCACGGAGAAAAGGAGAAAAGGGAAAACCCATTAAAATCAAGCTCAGTGGAAGCATTAGATCTCAGATACATTCCAGAGTTATCAGGTGGCATTGTGAGGTGCTAGGGACAGAGCCCTGTCCCAAAACGCCCACGGTTACCCAGAACCATGAATCCCACCCAAGGCCTAGATGCCCTCAGGACTCCACACTCCTACCATGGCCACAGAAACTTCCCAAGTCACTCCTGTCCTCAGTTCATCAGGCCACTTCACTGGCTGTGAGCTAGCCTGGTTTTCCAGTCAGAAGGACTCCGTTTCATCCTGCTTTACTCCTAATTGACTGTGTAACTCTAGGCAAGTTTCCTAACCTCTCTGAGTCCCTAGCTTTATCTGAGTTGTAAAAATGACGAACAAATTCAATAATCACAAAACTTAAAATTGCCAATTCATGTGTGTCTCACTATTAGTATTGTTTTTAATTAATTTATTTATTTGAGAGAGCAATAGAGCAAGGGAGGGGCAGAGGGAGATGGAGACTGAGAGAAACTTAAGCAGACTCCCCAATGAGTTCCAAGCACACCTGGGTACTTGATCCTGAGATCACCACCGGAGCGGAAATCAAGAGTCAGATGCTCAAATGACTGAGCCACCCAGGCACCCCTCTCTCTTAGTATTTTTATTACTTTACTTGTAGAGATAGCCCCTGCCAAACATCAAACAATTTCCACATGTGTCTCACTTATTCCTCACGCCCATCTAGGGTACCACTACTCATCTCAGCACCAGAAACACCACCCAAGACTCCCAGGTGCTCAGAGCATTTCTAGCCACAGCCTTACATCGATGGCCTCTGTGTGAGGTGCTCACTTTCAAGAATCTCAAATTACAATCCTCTACTGAAGGAAGGTGCAGGAAGAAAGCACAAGAACAGGAGATGGAGTAAATTTTCCTAAATAAGAGGAAGCTTGGTGTGCTGTGCCAGTCTTCAGTAGGATGTTGAAATGCTGCTTTAGGGGCGCCTAGGTGGCTCAATCGTTAAGTTCTGCCTTTGGCTCAGGTCATGATCCCAGGGTCCTGGGATTGAGCCCCACATCAGGCTCTCTGCTCAGCTGGAAGCCTGCTTCTCCCTTCCCCACTCTCCTTGCTTGTATTTCCTCTCTTGCTGTGTCTCTCCCTGTCAAATAAATTTAAAAAAAGAAAGAAAGAAAGAAAGAAAGAAAGAAAGAAAGAAAGAAAGAAAGAAAGAAAGGAAGGAAGGAAGGAAGGAAGAAAAAAAGAAAGAGAAATGCTGTTTTAATGATACTCCCTTTCCAACATTTCAGACTCGACAACATATGCGCACTTTCTGTTTAATGCATTTGATACGGACCACAATGGAGCTGTGAGTTTTGAGGTGAGTCTTAAACCATGTTTTAATATATGATTTGACTTTAGCAAGATAAACATATAATGTATTATTAGCCCCAGAGGTACAGGCAGAAGCTTTTTAATTTAGCACTTGTTTATTTACTCTTTGTTGCCTCTGCTTTTGGAATCATATCATGAAATCATTGCCAAGACCAATACCATGAAGTTATCCCCCTCAGGTTTACTTTTAGGAGCTTTATGGTTTCACGTCTTATGTTTAAGTCTTTAATCAATGTTGAATTGATAATTGTATATGGGATAAGGTTAGGATGGAATTTCAATCTTTTGGGTGTGGTTATCCAGTTTTCTTAATACAATTTGTTGATTTGTTTTGATTTCTTTCTATTTCTTTATGATTCAGTCTTGGTAAGTTATATTTTTCTAGAAATGTATCCACTTTTTTTCTAGGCTATTCAGTCAATGAAGTGGAATTGTTCATAATAGTCTCTTAGGATTCTTTTGATTTCTATGACACCAGTTGCAATGTTTCCTCATTCCTTCCCTTTCCCATTGTCTATTCTTGACATACTTGTCAAAGATCATTTGACCATATATGTATGGATTTACTTCTAAGCTTCCTATTTTGTACCATTGGTCTCAATCTCTGTCTCTATGCCAGTACCATAGTGTTTTGATTACTATAACTTTGTAATATACTTTGAAATCAGGGATCGGGATGCCTCTAGCCCTATTCTTTCTTAAGTATTGATTTGAATGTTTGTGGTCTTTTGTGGTCCCATATGAATGTTTTTCTATCTATAGAAAATACCACTTGGGATTTGGATAGAGTTGTAGTGAATCTGCAGATAGCTTTGGGTAGTATGAATATTTTACCAATATTAAGCCTTCCAACTCATGAACTTTCCATTTGTTTGTGTCTTCTTTAATTTCTTTCATCAGTGTTTTGCAGTTTTTAGTACTCAAGCTTTCACCTACTTAGTTAACTTTATTCCCAGTTTTTTTATTCTATTCTTTTTGGTGTTATTGTAAATGGGATCAGTTTCCTAGTTTTCTTCTCTGATAATTCATTGTTGGTATATAGAAACACAATAATTTTTATATGTGATTTTGTATCTTGCAACTTTACTGAATTTATTAGTTCTAACAGTTTTTGGTATAATTGTTAGGATTTTTTTATATAATATCATATCACCTGATTTATTTTTCTTGCCTAATTTCTCTGGCTAGGACTTCCAGTATTCTGTTGCATAAAAGTGGCAATATTGGGTGTCCTTGTCTTGTTCCTGATTTCATAGAGAAATCTTTGAGTTTTTCATCATTGAGCATGTTGTTAGCTGTAGGCTGGTCATGTATGGCTTTTATTATGTGAAGATGCTTTCCTTCTATTCTTAGTTTATTGAGAGTTTTTATCATGAAAAAGAGTTCAACTTTTTCAAATGCTTTTTCTGCATCTGTTGAGATGATCATGTGATTTTTCTTCTTTATTCTGTTAATGTGGGATATCATGTTAATTGATTTTTATATGTTGAGCCACCTTTCCATCAGAGGAATAAAGATACTTGGTCATGTTGTATGATCATTTTAATGGGCTGTTAAGATTTTCTGGGATTTTGTTGAGGATTTTGGATGTATATTTATCAAGAATATTAGCCTGTAGTTTTCTTTTCTTGTGATACCTTCATCTGGTTTTGGTTCCAGGGTACTGCTGACCTCATAAATGAGTTTGGAAATATCCCTTCCTCTGAAATTATTTGGAAGAGTTTGAAAAGGATTGGTATTAGTTCCTTAAATGTTTGGCAGAATTTACCAGTGAAGACACATGGTCCTGCTTTTTTTGTTGAGAGATTTTTTTTTAAAGATTTTATTTATTTATTTGACAGACAGAGGTCACACGTAGGCAGAGAGACAGGCAGAGAGAGAGGGAGAAGCAGGCTCCCTGCTGAGCAGAGAGCCCGATGCGGGGCCCAATCCCAGGACCCTGAGATCATGACCTGAGCCAAAGGCAGGGGCTTAACCTGCTGAGCCACCAAGGCGCCCCTGTTGAGAGATTTTTGATTACTGATTCAATCTCCTCATTATAGGTCTGTTCAGGCTTTCTATTTCTTTATGATTCAGTCTTGGTAAGTTGTATGTTTCTAGAAATTTATCCACTTTTTTTCTAGGCTATTCAGTCATTGAAGTGGAATTGTTCATAATAGTCTCTTAGGATTCTTTTGATTTCTATGACACCAGTTGCAATGTTTCCTCTTTCACTTCTAGTTGTCTTATTAATTTGAGTTTTTTCTCTTTTTGTTCTTAGTCTAGCTAAGAGTTTGTCAATTTTGTTTATCTTTTAAAAACCCCATCATTCAGAAGCACTGGTGAAAACGTGGACTTGCAATTGGCATCTGAATTAGGGGAGGGCATTCTGGTAGGACTGAGCCCTTAACCTGTGGAATCTGGCTGTATCTCCAGGTAGAAAAGGTCAGAGTTGAGTTAAATTGTAGGACACCCAGCTGGCGTCAGAGAATTGCTTGGTTGTGTGGGGCAATTACACACACACACACACACACACACACACTACATTGGAACTGGCTACAGAATTGTAAATATGTATAAGGGATACAAGGTAATTGGGGATGATTCACTTTTGGGGAGTAGAGGAAGGTGAATCTTATATGTGATCAGAAATTGCACTGAGTGACATGATAAGTGGCAGATGATGGAGTGGGATCAATAAGGAATGGTAATGATAGGGCTGTATCAAGGAAGCATGCCCATGGAATTGATAGCCAAGATATGAAGGACAAGCACAAGCTAGTTAAGAGTAAGCACTCAGGATGGAAAGCAGTGGGGAGTGAGTCAGAGGCAGAGCCTGGGAATGAAGAGAGAGCTTTTGTAAATCACCTACAAGTTAGAATACAAAGGAGAAGGGCCAAAAAGGAAGACTGGATGAGGAGGCAGAGGCCAGCTCCTGACCCACTTGAGGCAGGATGATAAGGAGGCTGGATTCTCTTGTGGGAGGTAAGGAGTCCTTAAGGAATTTTCAGCAGGGAAGTCATGGGATCAGCACTATGTTACTAGGAACGAGAAGTTCATTTAGCAGCTATGTATCCAAGAATCCTAACAGGAGCTAACTTAAGCCCAAACTATAATTGAGGCATTGGCGATGAGAAGGAGGAGATGAGTTTAAGAGATATTAAATTAAGTTTATAGAGTTATTTTTCAACAAAATTTGCCATCTTTCAAAGGAGGAAAGTCCAAGTGAGCATCGCTGGCTATCTAGGAGCAGGGACCTTGAGGAATCAGGATGAGAGAAGAAAGCATCGCCTTCCAGGCTATCAGTCAGTGGCCCCAGGAGCAGAGTTCCCAGGGCAGAAAAGTGTCTCCTCGCATGCACTAGGTACTCCTGCAGACTGAGTGCACCTAAAATAAAGATTCTAGGCCAGGAAGCTCAACATGACATCTCTTATAACTAAACCAAGAAATAGCATGGCGGTGAGAAGAGTAGAAGCCGGCAGTGACTGAGTAGAAGGTCCCAGTAGACCAAGAAACTTGCACTGGTGAAAGCAAAGGCAGTTGCGTTTGTCCTAGTTGTGGCAGTAGCAATGGGGGACCTGTGGGAGCATCACAGGTAACATCTGTAACATTTCTTCTGTGGATGACAGTTTCAGATCACCCCATGATAATCTGGTGTTAGCATTTGCCACACTTCAGCAACAAGATTAATTCCAGCACAGCCTTCATGCAGCAATAACATTGAAGTCAACAGTCCCAGTTCACCTAATGAAGTCTTTCATAGCTAGTTTGCAAAAATCGAATAGGGTAAAAAATACTAATGATTCCATTACTTATGTATCAGAAATGTCCCATGAATTACCTATAGCACATTGTATCCAATTTCAGCATGTAAATATAGTCTGGTGTTAATGATATGGGGCCAGGCATAACATTGCTATTACAATATTTATGTAAAATGTTGGTAATTGTCATGAACATTGATTATAATTTGGGAAATCAGTTGTAATGCTATATATTATAAGCATGTTAGTAATATGTCTTTTCCTTTAAAAGCAAACTAATGGCTGAATTAATAAATGTTAAATCAAAATCAAATTTAACACTAGGCTATTGTAATTATATTTCAAAATTGATTAGCTACCTGGAAAGTCTCTAGCAAACAGAAATGATTAGGCAATGAACATATTTTGAGTAACAGTAGCATCTTGGGAGGTATAGCAGAGACCATTCTGATTCTACAATAAAAAGAAAAGGAAATTTTTTACTTAATTTTCTTAAACCCAAAAGGGCAGAGTGAATAGGACAAGGGAGCAGGGGAGTGGGGTGGTGCCTGTGTCTAGCTCTGACTGGGCCTAATCCCTTCCTTGCCATTTAGTGACTGTGAGACCCCAGGCTGAGAATTTAAACCCTCTAGGACTTAGTGGTCATCTCTGTAAAATATCAGCAAGCAAAGCTACTCCACAAGGGAATGTAAGACTGAAAAAGTACTAATGTTAGTAAAGGGCTTGGCTCAGTGCCTGGCACCAATCACACACTCAGTATTTATGAGGTGTTACCATAGCAGTTATTACACAAGATATTTTTCTAACAAAGCCAATTAATAACGACATTGGTCATCTTGTTAAACACTAATGTATCATTGAACATATTCATTCAAAGGCTAGATGATTGCTCTATGATGCTATGAAAAATAATTCTGCATCTCACCATATAAGAAGCACTTACCGGGACGCCTGGGTGGCTCCGTTGGTTAAGCGGCTGCCTTCGGTTCAGGTCATGATCCCAGCGTCCTGGGATCGAGTCCCACATCGGGCTCCTTGCTCGGCGGGGAGCCTGCCTCTGCCTGCCACTCTGTCTGCCTGGGCTTGCTTACTCTCTCTCCCTCTCTCTCTGTCAAATAAATAAATAAAATCCTTAAAAAAAAAAAAAAAGAAGCACTTACTGTGTGTCAATCACTAATACTATTAAGTGTTTAAAAATAGTATCAGCTATATACCGTAATAATAACTGACTCTTGCTTAGAACTCATTTGAATTCATGAGTCAGGCAATTGTGCTGAGTACATATATATATACTAGCTGAGTTCATCTTCATAAGTACCATTATTAACTCCTTTTTAGCAAATGAAGAGAGTCATGGAGAGATTTAGCATCCTGCCCACGGTCACACAGCTAGAAAGTAGGAAAGCCAGGATTCAAACTCAGGCAGTCTGGCACCGGAATGCATCTCTTAGCAACCGTTACCCTGCCTGAGAGGTGTACATAGATCCCCAGCCCCTCATCTGAAATCCTTAGAGCCAGCTGAGTTCTGTCATTCACAGCCTTGCAGATTTAGAGAGGTAATGCCCTGCGCACACTATTCCATATTATTTGATATCTCTGGTAGGGCCTGCAGCATGCTATAATCAAATGTGTAATATTCGTGCAGTGAAATTTGGTACATGATAAACATGGCAGGGACTGCTACTGATGACCAATGTCCAGGTGCTCTACTTGGTAATCTCACAAACAGGCCGTAATCGCAGCCTCTCGGGCAGTTCGGTGGATCCACGACTGAGATTTTACCAATGAGTGGAAGGACCACATTTCCTTCCTCTCTCTTCCTATCTGTGAGGACCATGCGCTCACATATTTCAGTTGGCCCTGCAACAAAGTAGAAGGAGCCTGGATCTCTGAATGACTGCAAGGAACAGAGCACTCTCCCCATTTCACTGTGTGTGAATGACAAGTAAGCTTATACGGTACTGAACCACTAAGATTTGGAAGTATTGGTATAGTTGTTCGTGCCCTCTGATTAATACGATATGGACAGATCAGATGACATAACTCATACATAGACTGATAGATGATAGATGGATAGATAGATAATTAGAAATACATTAGAAATAGTTTTATATCAGTTCACTTCAAGTACTGGCACCAATGAGTTTCACACTAAAATTTATGAACCAGGATTGAACCCCAGCTCTGTCTAAGTCTCTAACACCTCTGCTTTTAACCAGAGGTCATTAAACTTCTCTAAACAGAGCCAAATAGTAAGTATTTTGGCTTTGGAGGCCATACAGTCTCTATTGTACTACTCAGTCCTGCTGTGGCAGCCACACACATACCCAAAGTATATGAGCATCCCTGTGTTCCAATAAAACTTTGTCTACAAAACAATATGTGCCGTATTTGACCCCTCGGGCCATAGTTTTCCAAATCCCATTCTTAACCATTTCAGTAGACTGCCTCCTCCTGAGGACCTGAGCCACAATATTTGTTAGATGACATCTAAGATGGGATTCTATGATCTGATTACTGAATATTATCACCAACATTCACAGTTCGCATTCAGACCATTCCATCCACAAAAATCACCGATCGCTGACACAATTGTTGGCCACATGATCAACTCTGAACCTTTACCACCATTTCAACAATTTTTTCATTTCAACATTTCATCTGCCAAACATTATCACCATCAGGGCTACGCATACCTCTGAGCAGGTCCCAAATTGAAAGCTTACTTGAATTATTGAGGCTGCCTTAAAATAATGTTTTCTTTGGAACAGTTCTGGAATAGCTATCCCTGCTTCCTACAGGTGACTGATGATTTGACATCGGAGCTACAGTTCAAAGCTCCAAGAAAACACCGTTCATTCACTGACAATCCAATTCATACTGAACAAAATGTGAGTGGCACTGCCTGGAGACATTCTAAACCTAAAAAGTAATCACTTTGTCATCCATAGTGATGAGAAAATAATAATTTCCCCCCAAATATCATTTATGGTTATGAGAAAACTTTCTTTCTAGGATGAGTCAAATTAAACAGCTATTTTCAGGGCCCCTGGGTGGCTCAGTTGGTTGAGCACCCGACTCTTGATTTCAGCTCAAGTCATGATCTCAGCCTCTTGAGATCGAGCCCCACATCAGAGTCTGCTTATCCTTCTCCTTCCCCTACCCCACTGCTTGCATACTCTCTCTCTCAAAATAAATAAAATCCTTTAAAAAATAAGTAAATAGCTATTTTCTTTTGAGATGTCAAACATCAGTGGGAATTATTTAGGCCAAGTTACCAATAGGTATAAAAATTTTGATTTGATCACATTTATTAATCATCAGGGTTTATCTTTCTCCTATCTCTCAACACATGCACACACACTTACACAACCTGTACACATAATTCTGTTCTTCTTGTCTAGTGCCCATTCAAGGGAACTATTGGAAGGAAAGTGAAAGGTAGTTTCAGAAGTCTTCTTATTTCATTTATACATTTAACAAATACTTACTGAGCATGACCACGTGCCAGATACTCTTCAAAGTGCTGGCTGGGGACATAACAGTGAACAAATACACAAATCTTTGTCTTCATGGAGCTTATATTCTCACATTTTCATATAATCCAACTGTTTCTCAGTTTGGTCAGTTGCCCTAGGCCCCATTCATACCTTTTGGTCTATTCCCAGGGAATCTGACCAAGCCACATGTGTCCTGATTTTTGCTTGTCGTCCATCATTCTGGCCTACTCCTTCCCTGTAGTCTTGCCTCGTCTTGCCATGGGGGTACCCAGCTCCTCCTGCATTTTTTTACCACTTCCTGTAGGCCCTAAGGACATATCCTTTAAATCCTTCATGGCACATGCTATAATATAGGGTAACAGATTATTACAGGACAGACAAGAAAAGCATACAATAAATATCTTTCTCTGACAGACCACAGGTCCGATTCCATTTTTAAAATTCATGTTTTAAGTAAAGGTTTTTCTTTTTAATTTTAGACCAGGTTTACTTTTACAGAAAAATTTCAAAGGTAGTACAGACTGTTTTCATATACCTCATATCCAGTTTCCCTATTATTAGTATCATACATTAAAATGGAATACTTGCTACACGTAATGAGCTAATATTGATGCATTATTCACTAAAGTCCATGCTTTCTTCAGATTATCTTAGTTGTTACCTAATGTCCTTTCTTTGTCCCACCATCCTATGTAGGATGCCATATTAAATTCAGCCACTAGGTCTCCTTAGGCTCCTCTCGGATGTGCAGTTCTTCAGATATTCCTTGTTTGTGAAAGACCTTGTCAATTTTGAGAAGTACAATGTCATATTCATTTGATTTTTTTTCTCATAATTAGCCCAGGGATATATGTTCTTGGGAGAAAGGCCAAAGAATTAAAGTTCCAAGTGCATTTTATCAACAAGAGTTATCGCTGTTGACTTATACCTTGGTCACTTATTAGAAGTAGGGCTGGTCATTCCTCTACTGTAAAGCTACTCTTTTTTCCCTCTTTCCAAACCATACTCTTTGGAAGAATATTATTATGCACAGCCCATACTTTAGGATGGGGGAGTTACATTCCACCTTCTTGAGAGTAGAATATAATTTACATAATTAACTTGGAATTCTTCTGCCTGGGATATTTGTCTCCTCCTCCATTTATGGATTTTTCCAATAAGACATTTATATCAGTATGGACTAATGGATATTTATTTTTTTTCTGTTGAATTATATCCAATAAACCCCTATTTATTTTGTTGCTGAAATTGTTACAGCTTAGCAATTGGGAGCTTTTTTTTTTAAGATTTTATTTTTATTTATTTGACAGACAGAAATCACGAGTAGGCAGGCAGAGAGAGAGGAGGAAGCAGGCTCCCCGCTGAGCAGAGAGCCCCATGCGGGGCTCGATCCCAGGACACTGGGAGCATGACCCGAGCCGAAGGCAGAGGCTTTAACCCACTGAGCCACCCAGGAGCCCCCAATTGGGAGCTTTTTAAGTCGACTACTGTGTCCCTTCAACATACTCCTATCATCGTGCTTGTTTCTTCTCTTTTGTTGTGTTTTTCAGCACACTCTTATTTTCTGGCATTACAAGATGCTCCAGGCTCATCCTCCGTCTTCCCTGCCCCAGGCCTGAATTAATCTCCAACATTAACATCCAGCCTCTAGGGAAGCTCCAGAAATCTCGTCTCATCTAAAAAAACACATGCTTGTCAGTCAGACACAGGATTCAAATCTAGATTCTACCACCTCTAGCTCTGATGCCTGGGGCAGGTTCCTCATTCTCTATGTGCCTGAATTTCTTCAATGTAAACTGGAAATAATCATGATGCCTCATAACATTGTTGTATGATTAAATGGTGGGTTTAAAGAGTTTTGAAAATTGCATGGCACATAGAAGATGCTCAGTTAGTATTGGTGACCCTGCTGAACATCTCATCATCTCAGAGAGTTGATCTCTGTTAGTCTCACTGTTGCTATACATGTAACTCTTGGGCTTCTTAGCTGATCTTCTTAAAGCTTTCATAGTCACACATATATTTGCGTACTGACACACTTGTATTTAGGAAGCTAGGGCTATTTCCTAATTCATTTATGAAGTAATTTTATAGCAAGAATTGTGAATTTCTGGCATTCCCAATATTCTACAAGTGTTATGAGGAAGAAAATGAATTGCAAGTCACTCTGACTTCCTATTGCACATCACCCCACAGTTCTGTCCTACAGTAGCAAGAAAAGAGATCTGGCCTGTATTCATTTCATACTGTTCTGTATAGCCATAGTTTATTGCTTCAGTTCTAGTCAAAATGAGGCCTGGGCTTTGAGTCCAGAGGTCTGGGTTTTATTTTTAGCTCCCTCCTCACTGACTTATGTCTTGGCTTGGTCACTTGTTTTCTCTGAGCATCCCTTTATAATATAAAGACCTTTATAATATAAATCCCTTTATAATATAAAGACAACAATACCTACTCCCTATGGTTACATGAGGCCGACATGAAATAACACACAGAAATTGCCTAACACATGCCCCACAAACATCCATAAACTGTAGTCATTATTACTATTAAATTTCAGTGTTCCCAGGACCTAGGACTTCTACTCCTTTCCTAAGGAAATAAGTCAAAATGATGGGAAACAGAGCACAATGTTTACACAGCATCACATATAATAAAGAAAAAAAATTAATTCACTTACATAGCCACCAATAGGAAGTATGGTTAAGTAAATTGCAATATATCCATATGACAAAGCAGTGTTTCAAACTCTAATTACGATCATTAGCAGGTGGTAAAATTAATTTAGAGATTAATGACAAGAATGGTTGAGTTTGATGGTGGGTATTATGGAGGGCTCATATTTCGTTGGAGCACTGGGTGCAGTACATAAACAATGAATCTTGGAACACTGAAAAAATAAAATTAAATTAAAAAAAAAAGAATGTTTAAAAAATTAATAGAAGAGAAATAATGACTTTCCCGGGTGTGTGTGTGTGTGTGTGTGTGTGTACGCGCGCGCGTGCGCGTGTGTGTGTTCTAGGTTACCATTTAAAATGTAATTGTTGTGGTTTAGGGTCCAAAATGTTCAAAAACCACTGTGATAGTATCATTAGATTAAACTACATGAAATTACTATTCTTAACAAATATGACAAAAAAAAATCAGCAATTTGGGACACCTGGGTGGCTCAGTTGGTTAAGCATCTGACTCTTGATCTCAGCTCAGGTTTTGAATCTCATGATTGTGAGTTGAAGCCCCTCAATGGGCTTCAACTGGGGAGTGGAGTCCACTTAAAAAAAAAAATCATCAACATCATAAGGTTCAACCTAATATGTAGTTATTTAAATGATGCCACAATGACTTTTCAGTGATGTGGGAAAATGTTTGTTATTTTAAGTGAAATGTACATTATTATATATACATATATGACCTTTACTATAAATATAGTATGCTTAAAATTTGGTAATATTTCATTTTGCATAAGTAATAGGATCATGTGTGATTGCAGTTTCTTCAGTATAGCTTTCTGTAATTTTTATGTAAATCAAACATATTTATATATACATTTATGTATTTATATTATTTTGGTTTAAGTCCACTTAAAAAAAAATCAGCAACATCGTAAGGTTCAACCTAATATGTAGTTATTTAAATGATGCCACAATGACTCTTCAGTGATGTGGGAAAATGTTATTTTAAGTGTATATATTATTATATATACATATATGACCTTTACTATAAATATAGTATGCTTAAAAATTTGATAATATTTCATTTTGCATAATAGGGTTACGTGTGATTGCAATTTCTTCAGTATAGCTTTCTGTAATTTTTTATGTAAATCAAACATATTTATATATACATATATGTATTTATATTATTTTTGTTTAAAAATTTATTAATGTTTAATGGCCTCTGGAGCCAAAGAGGTTTCCTCTAACTTAACATGTCTATCATCACCTTTTAAGACACTAAATCACCTAAATAGACCATATTATAGATCAAATGAGGGAATTATATTATCCCTCCTGCATGATAAAACCAGGCCACAAATCTTAGAAAATTTCCTTATTATCTTTTAGACATATTAATACCTGATGCAATCTTCAGGTACTACCTGAAATTGCATCTTTCAAATACTTTAAAAAGGAGGCTCAACTACTGTGGAAGTCTAACTCTAATCAAGGGAGGTCATACCAGAGAAAATGAACCACCTTTAAAAATTTCGTGAAAATACATAAGCAAGCATAAAGTAAGAAATATACCAAACACATGCATGATTTTTCATACTGAATCAGTCACTGACTAGCGAGTTAACATTTCTTACCATTGATAAGTCACTTAATGTTGTTTTCCCAACTATAAACAGCACTGATATTCTGAGTGACAGGTAGGGAGGCAGGATGTTGGTTTGCAACCTCAGTAGTTCCTCTGGTGAAATTCCAAACTGGCCCCCTACACGCAGAGAGCAGGGAGAGACTGAAGGAAGAGGCAGGCCACTCCAGAGTGGTAGGTAGCAGGTGTAATCAGTAAGGGAACTTACCTATGAGGCTTGTCTTGGGCAACTGCAAGACAAATAAATCTCTGTACTGCCCACAAGGATCTTAAAAAATGTTATGGAGGCCATAATGGGATTCAGTCACATATCAGTCTAGCTTTTCTCAGCAAGACCTTACTTTCTCAAGGCTACATCCTTGAAGTGATTCCTTGTCCAGACATGGTGTGCAGACCATACATTCCAAGAACAGGGGAGGGTTAAGAGCCTCAGATTGCCTGGGCCAGCTTGTGGGTCAGCCAGTGATCATGTCCTTTTGGTGAACTCCTCTGACAGAGGAAGACTAATGTCCCTGTCATAGCAACCAGAACTAAGGCACTAAGCAAAAATCTGGTAGATACCTACAAGGTCACAGCTGATCAAGGATAGGATATTATAAAGTCAAATCTTTATGCCTTCTTCTTTTGCTTTGAACATAAGACAATGAAAACCAGAATTCAGTACTGATCATTTTTGTGCATTAGGGAACACATGCAACCTTCTTTCACAGATAAAAGGTCATTATGCAAAGTACTCTGAGAGGGGTTTTTTGTTTGTTTGTTTGTTTGTTTGTTTTTAAGCCTTGTGACTCCTATTGGATAGATTTCAGTTACCATTCAGAGATATGGATGGCTACAACTGAGGGTGAGCTCTCTCATGGTCACAAAAAGATGCCAGCAGCAGTTTGTCTCCAACCTCAACTATTCATGTTGAGCAGATGTGGACTGGGTTCAGTTGTATGCCAACCACAGATCCAAATGCCTTGACCAAAGGGATATGTACCTCTTGATTTGCTCTGATCACAGCTCTATCACTAGAGCCAGAGGTGGAGAGCACTTCTGCAGAACTGGATGAAGCACCAAATGGATATTAGTGAGAGCTTAGTAGGAAGGCAACCAACAAAATTCCACATATGGCTTTAAAAGTTGCTCTGGTCTGCTGTTTGGTGATAGAACCAATGCTACTGATGATTTCTGTAGTCCAGTGGTTCTCAAAGTGTGATTCCTGGACCAACAGTATCAGTATCCCCTTAGAATTTGCTAGAAATTTTCTTACACCCCGACCTAGACCTAATGAATCAGAATCGTGATGGTGGGACCCAGCAATCTGCGATCTAGCAAGCCCTCCGGGTGATCATGTGGCAAGCTAAGTTTTGAGAACCAATGCTCTAAGCATGTCTTCAACGACCTTATATCCAGCCCCCCTTTTCAGTTAAGAGCGTATGACAATTACTTCGTGATTTGAAGCAACATATAAGGTTTATATTAATAGCCGTCAACCTCATCTGGCCTTTTAAAACTGTCAGCAATCTTTTTTTTTTCTTTTTATTTAAGCTTTATTTAAACATATAATGTAACCCCACCACCCTCTCCCAACCCCTCTCCCCCCGACCCCTCTCAGTTTGTTTTATGACATTAAGAGTCTCTTTTGGTTTGTCTCCCTCCCAATCCCAACTTGTTTCATTTTTTCTTTTCCTACCACCTTAACTCCCACCCCCGTTGCATCTCCACTTCTTCATATCAGGGAGATCATGTGATAGTTGTCTTTCTCCAGTTGACTTATTTCGCTAAGCATAATACGCTCTAGTTCCATCCATGTCGTCACAAATGGTAAGAGTTCATTTCTTTTGATGGCTGCATAGTATTCCATTGTATATATATACCACCTTTTCTTTATCCATTCATCTGTTGATGGACATCTAGGTTCTTTCCATAACTTGGCTATTGTGGACATTGCTGCTATAAACATTCGGGTACACGTGCCCCTTTGGATCACTACGTTTGTATCTTTAGGGTAAATACCCAGTAGTGCAATTGCTGGGTCATAAGGTAGCTCTATTTTCAATTTTTTGAGGAACCTCCATGCTGTTTTCCAGAGTGGTTGCACCAGCTTGCATTCCCACCAACAGTGTAGGAGGGTTCCCCTTTCCCCACATCCTCCCCAGCATCTGTCATATTTCCTGACTTGTTCATTTTAGCCATTCGGACTGGTGTGAGGTGGAACTGTCAGCAATCTTTCTCTGACAAACCTACCTTCCCATACTTGGCAGTGACTATTTCGCAGCTTCTAAAAAGCCACAGCTTATAGTTTGCCAGTTGTACATTGCACCTTAATTCTTGGTTACAGTGTGTCATATATTTCAGGTTTATATATATTATAACAACTTTCCAGGAGATAGCACAGATTATTTTGAGGGATATCCATCTTTGGGTAATTTGCACAAGTCACCTGATTATCTAGTACCATGGCTGCCTACTTCTTCCTTTAACCTTCGATTCTTGCCCTCTGCCACACCCTTCACTTCCAAGCAGATGACACGCATTGAAGCTGCCAGGTGGGGACTCACTTATCTTCCTGCTCTTATCAGCTGCTGACATCCACAGCGTATTCTCCTGTTTCCATGTTAACTGAGGAAACCCACCTCCTCCTTCCACAGCTCAGACCCTCCACCTGCACTTGGATCCCTCCCACCTTCTCAGAACAATAAGCCCATCTCTTGCACCCTCTCCTTCCCTCTCTCACACACACACACTTTAGTAATCTTCTCTTCATAGATTGCTCCCTCCAGTAATCAAAGTGCTCATCTTCAAAAATCTCTCCTGTAATCCCATATTCCTCTTCAGATGTAGCCATCTCTATATCATCATGGCCAGCCAGGAGTCATGAATTTGCATCACTATTTGCTTCTTCTACTGCATGGAAAGTTCTCACACCAATCACTGCTAACCTCCATGTTGCTGATCCAATGAACACTCTTCATTCCCCAGCAGCCTCTTGCATCACCATGAACCATCCTTTTCTAGGAAAATGAACTCCTCATGCGACCTTTCATACTTCCTTAGCAACTTGTTTTCAAGATCCCTTGCCAGCTTCCTTTCTCTCTGCCTACCAAATGCTACAACTCTTTGTGGGCTTCTCTTGCGTTCTCTTTTCCTCTCACTTTACATTTTTCCGTGAATAAAGATGGGAAGTAAGTTATGGTTATCTAGTTGTCACAGCAGGATTTGTTGAAAACATGGCTTTTCCCCCATTGCATGGTCTTGGCACCCTTGTTGAAAATCAATGGCCACAGATGTTTATTTCCAGATTCTCGATATTATTGCACTGGGCTATATGCCTATTCTTATGCCAGTGTGGCATTGTAGATTTGTAGTGAGTTTCAAAAGTGGAGTTTGAGCTCTCTAATTTTGTTTTTCTTTTCCATATTGTTTTGGCCCTTTGCAATTCCATATGAATTTGTAGATCCGCTTTTCTATTTCTGCAAGAAAGTCAGTCGGTGGTTATTCTTGATAAATTTTTTTAATAAAATGATAATTATATACCTTCTTAGCATGATTAAAGTCACTTTCATGCTTAAAGTAGAAACACTAGAAACAGTCTTATTAAATTCAGTAACAAAATAAGGATGGCTATTATTATGATGTAATATTGTCTTGTATATATTATTCACTACAGTTAGAAAAAAAGTAATTAAAATATAAAAATTAGAAAGAATAGGTAAAATTAACTCCATTTGCAGCTACTTTGATTGCATCCATGAAAAACCCAGGAGACTTAAAGCTAAAAAAAAGACAAGCGAGCAAACTCTCCCTCTATATCCCCAGTGCTCTCGCATTTTGATCCAGCCCAGTGAAATCCATTTCAGACTTTTCATCTGCAGAACTATAAGATAATAAACATGTATTATTTTGAGTCACTAAAGTTGTAGTAATTTGTTACAGCAGCAGAACATATAGGTTCAGTGACAAAAATGACTTGCACAGGGCAAGGTCTCTCATAGTCTTGATTAGGAAGACTCAACAGCATACAATTGTCAATTCTGCCAAAGTTGATGTGTAAATTTACCTCAGATCCTATAAAGACCCCAACAGGTTATTCAAAATTCATATGGAATATTAAAGCAAGAAAAAAATAGAGAAAAAAGTTGAAAAAAAGATCGACCAGCAGGAAATAGCCCTAACAGCTGTTAAAATTACTAAAATGCTTTCATAATTGAACCAATGTAATAGAGGTAATAAACAGATTTACTAATGAAATAAAATAGAAACTTCAGAAATACAAATACATAAAAGATTTAAGGATATGATAAATCTTAATCTCAAATCAGTAGTTAACAAATAATAGTGTGAAACCAGACAAAAGAGTGGATAAATTCCAAGCAAAATAAGGATTTCAATGTTAAAAAGGTAAACTTCAGAAGTAGTAGGAAAAAGTATGGGAATACCTGTCTATAACTTCAAATGGGGAAGACCTTTCCAATATGACATAAACCAAAAGATATATATTATAAGACTGACAAATATAAAAATAAAAAAATACCTACCTTGCAAAAATAAGTATAAGGAAAATCAAAAGCAATGACAAACTAGGAAACAACACTTTAATACATATCCCAGACAAGGGCCAATTTCACTAATATGTGAAGATTTTCTATAAATTGAGACATTTTTTAAAAAATATGTTCAAATTTGTTTGGGATACAAATATAAGTAATCTGAGAAATAGTTTTCCATAAAATTGAAAAACATTGAAGTTTGATACTATATAGTATTGACAAGCTATAATATTCTTATACATAAAAATACTCTCATATAGATTTTGAGAGGGGAATTTGGGGTACAATTCAGAAGTAATTTTACAAATTTACAGAAGTAAATTTACAAACAAATGTTCAAATGCTTTAACCCAGAAATCTCACATCTAAGCATTTATTCTACAGATATTTTTGCTCAAGTATGACTTATGTACATATAACATCACTCTTTGTAAAATTGTTTTAAATAAGATTGGAAATCTTTCAATTCTTATCAATGGAAGAGTGGTTAAATAAACTATGGTACATTCATGTGTAATTATGCAACTGTGAAAAAAGACTGAATTATTCCTAAGATTGTTAAGGGGGAGAGGGAGATAGAGGTACAGAACAGCCTGTCAGACTACTCACACAAAGGGATGTGGAATACATATAAGTAAATATGCCTCATACTTACATATGCACAAAAACTCCTTGGAAGTAATCCAGAAGCTAGTAATGCAAGCTGCCCAAAGAGAAAGAAAAAGGGTAGCTGGCGTCCGGGAATGGAAAATTTTTCACCAAACCTCTTACATATTGTTAAATTTTGAACTATGTGAATGTTACCTACATTACAAAGTTTAGAAAAATTATTAAAATTAAGAAACTGGGACAGGAAAGCAACTATAAGATGATAGAATATAGGAATGTAGAGAGAAAATGCAAATTCATCCAGAAGGCCACTGCTGCCTGCCCCTTGGACTCTTCTGCTCCCATCTACCAGTGGCTTATTAGATCTGTGTAAGCTCAGAATCACCACTTTGTGATGGTAGCTCTGCTCTACATGACAACAAATATATAGGAATTTGATCAAGTTCAAGCAAACCAGCCTAACCGTGATACGGGCTAAGGGCTTTGTTTACTTGGCAAACACATAACCAATGCCCTTGCTAGACTTTGTTATAGCTTAACTCTTTTAATCCTCACAAAAACTCTTAAGAAGTAGGTGTTATGGTCCCCATTCTGCAGATATGCAAACTGAGGCAAAGGGAGGTTAAATGGTCAGAGGACACAAAGCTATCAAGCAACATAAGTGGAATTTGAGGTCAGGCAGTCTGGCTTCCAGCTCCAAGCTCTTGACCACTGCCCCCATGTGTGTTATAACTTGATTTCTAAGTAACAGTTACAGTTGACTCATATCTTAAAGACAGACCAGCAGGTCTTTTTTCATGGGAAATATGCTATGTATGTGCTTGTATTCATAAGGTACAGTGTTATCAGATTCTTTCCCATAAAAGAAATTGTTTGCAGTTGTGGTAGAAAGCTAGTACCACTTAGAGCATGCATCTTGCTGTTTGGGTGTCTGTCCTCATAACATTTCCAGTTTCACAGGTCATTTAAATCACAGTTCCCAAATCAAAGATGAAATGTTAAAGCTAAGGAGTGGTTTATGCCCATGGAGAACTCCAAGAAACAGAAGACCAAGAACACATTCTCTTGCTAAATAATGGTTAAAAATCCAGAGGGTTGTAATCCTTGCTTCCCTCATTTGAGAAAGACCTTTTTTTTTTTTTATCATAGTTGGTGTTTTATTTATTTTTTTTAGAAATGTCATATCAAGTTATGCTTTTGTTTCTTTTTAGGATTTCATCAAGGGTCTTTCCATTTTGCTCCGGGGGACAGTTCAAGAAAAACTCAACTGGGCATTTAATTTGTATGACATAAATAAAGATGGCTACATCACTAAAGAAGTAAGAAATGCCTCACCAACACAACTCTCCTTTGGACTGTTTCCATTTTTCTAACTTTATATGTTAAACAATTGAAATTATTAATTTGAAAATTGTGTTTTTAGGTAAGCTGAAATATTTTATGTGGTGGTGGTGGTGAAATACTCTAATAAAAAACTTGCAATGGATAGGAATAATTTATGGTGCATCTATCTTCAACGTAAATATAAAACACATAAGGATTGTACCCCTGTTTCCTAATGGCATTCAAATAAGTACTGTAAATTGGATAAAGGCTGTAGTTGGAATCAGGAAGAAAATGTATACATACCATGCTCAAATATTTGGCCTGTGACCTTTTTTTCTCCCAGTATAACGTGGAAACAGAT
>RCUC01170171.1:0-20436 GCA_003697995.1 Taxidea taxus jeffersonii
ACATGAATCCTGGGGGATGCTCAATGTTCATATGTCCCTTCTCACTGACTCACTTGCTTTTCCTGAAGTTGATTTGAGCATGAGGCCCCTCAAACAAAAGGGACCCTGGGTCAATGACCTGACCTTACTCGATGAGAGACACAGGGACAATTGCACTTGACCACAGGTAGAGTGTGACAGTTAGCCTGATCGAAGGCCATAGGTTTTCTGTTTTTTGAGCAGAAGATACATGGGGCCAGAATATTTCTCACCAATGGATGGCTGAAGTAAGACCTCATGAATATTAAGTGCTTAAGCATATTGAGCATATCCTGAATGGCTAGTGCCTCCTGTAACTGGTGTACAGTAATACAGTAAATATTTAGTAGTTGGGTGCCTTGGACATATTAGGTACCTCTTGGCCCTTCGATCCCTTTCTGTCTCTATGCTTAACACAAACATGCTGGTCTTACTCGTAACACATCTCATGAATTCTGCTTAAGTCAGACAAAATTCTTGCTACTTATCTAAACTCAAAACATCTTAAAATGTTTTACTTATGAAGTATAAACTATAAACTACTTTATCATTAATAACAGTTGAATACTCTCAAAAGTAAATGTAATATTACATCTGTATTACCAATTTAATCTAGACTTTTATATGGAAACTTCAATATGAAGGAAACAAATGTGAAACAATAAATCTGCATGTCTGAGTAATTAGATATTATTTTTACTAAGATTGGAAATGACATGTCAAAAACTAGATTTTATTTTAATTTAAAAATTAATGAAATTTCAAGGGATTTCCCAGAGTTATACATACTATTTTGACTAAGCTACATGTGTAATTTCTTAATTTAAAGCCATAGTAGGAAAAAACAAGGAAAATCCTAATAAGCTTTGAAACCTATCAGTTAGTTTGGCATAATGCTCATGATATGGAATTCATTCTCAGTAAAAGGAAACTGATAATCAACATACAAGATATATAACTCAATAAAACAAGGTAAGTCAATAGGAAGTCTATGGAAACCTAAATATTAAACCAGAACATTCCTTTCCTGATCACCTTGGATATGTAGGAATTTACTTTATTTTGAAATCAAGATCAGAATTAATTCTTACATTCCGACCCTGCTGCTCTTAAGGCACAAAACTGTTGGCTTTTCAAACTCTGGAACAACCAAAAAGCACTTAGTGAAAAAAAAAAAAATCGGAACAGAATAGGAATAATCTGTCAGAGTGGTTTCTTCATACTGTGCAAGCAGCCTCATGTGAGCACCTTTTACTTTTCAGGAAATGCTTGATATAATGAAAGCAATATATGATATGATGGGTAAATGCACATATCCTGTCCTCAAGGAAGATGCTCCTAGACAACACGTCGAAACATTTTTCCAGGTAGGGATGCAAGTAGAAGTCAGAGATGGAAGTGAAAAAGAGTAAATGTCCTAATGCTTGCAAAGTATCACAATAATTCAAAAGAATGCAAAAGAAAAAAAAAACTCTTACTGAAAGGGATAAAACAATAGAATATTAGCCATCATACTAATTTCATAATTTTGGTTTTGAATGTATTAGAATACTGATAACTACAGTTATTGAACATTCACTATATCCTAAACAGAACACTAAGAAATTGCTATTTTGCATGGTTTTTATGTTTGTTTTCAATAAATTCTCAAAAGAATCCTTACGGTTATAAATCCTTTTTAGTCTCAACTTACAGAGGAGAAGATCAAGGCTCTGATAGTGTCCACAAACTGCCTGAACTGTCCTAGCTAGTGGGACACATTTTATCTAGGGCAGCAATTCCAGCAGCCGGCCACATTGTACTGAAAAGGGAACAACCTAACAGCAGTTGACCATAGGATTCTTATCACTAAGAAAGGACTAGCTCATGCTCTGAAGCAGCTCTTCCCTATAAAAAGAGGCAGGTGGACTCTTCATCAGCTTCAGCTGTGAGGGTATCAAGGGAGGGTATCAAGGGAGAAGTCTGAATAAAGTTTTTTATTCTTTTCTTCCTGAACAGAAAATGGACAAAAATAAAGATGGAGTTGTTACCATAGATGAGTTCATTGAAAGTTGCCAAAAAGTAAGTAATGCTAGTAAAGAAACTATCCCTTTTGCTTCCATAATAGCCAGACTAAGTAGAGTCAGCTAACCACCATGAACTGAGCAAAATACAAAGCTGACCTAACCTTACCACTTGTACACAGCTCAGAGAAGCCTACCACTCTGAAAACCGGCATCAATTTATAACTCAATTAATTTACATTTAAAGAGTGCCTACCCTGAGGAGAGCTACGTAGAAACCCTTAAACATATAATGTTACACATACACTGCATTTTTCTTTCCTAAATCCTTTAGAGAGTATTTATCACTGAGGGTTAAAACATATGTGAAATTCGAACTGCTCTTTTTCCACACTGAGCATATAACATATTATCTCCATAGACTGAGAATTCCAATACAGCGAAGTATACATCACAGGCCAAGTGTGCATCTAATTTCTGAGGAAAACACATTGCTTTAATGTATGAGCACCAGAAATGGCTTTTTGGTTGAACCAGTAATGGTCTTCGGTCATAAAAAATAAAGAGTGGGAAAAAAATAATAAAGAGTGGAAAATTCAGAGGGGAAATCCAAAGTGGTTTTCCATCACCTGGTGGGAGACCAGTTTTAGCTTACCTACAATTATTTGACTTGATGCATGGGTGGAGCATTAAGAATTACTAAGATTAAGAATTAAGAATAAACACTTTAAAATAAATATAGAGACAATGAGGTTTGTTGATACTTTAGCTTTTTTTATTTTCAAATTGATACACTTTCCCTTTCTTGGTGTCGGCTTGCTTCCCAACTCATATTTTGATGTGGTGGTCTTTTAAGAGCATTAAATTGGTGCCATCCATCTGCTGGGGCTGTTCCTTGGCTTCTAGCCCGGGAAGTCAGCACACGTTCAGCTACTATTTACCATTACTATAAGGAGCTCACCAAGTGCCATTCACAATCTCCAAGTGCCCCTATAATGCCCAGAGTCTATCCCCTGGTTTCTAAGGAATATGCTAAATTGAATACAGCCACTAGCCAAAGGTGTCTCTCAAACAGTCCCTTCTCTGGCATTTTTTAAAGGCTCCTAAAGGCCCTACAGATTTAGCCCTAACAGACCCAGAGAGAGAGGTGAAAGGACTATAGACAGGTGTCCCAAGCCCCAAACTCCAATCCTGAATGGAGTTGGCTCCTAGCTCACACACAAACCCTGTTTCCTTCTAAACGTACAAGTCTCTGTGACTTGGCCTGCAATCTACCTGGAATGCCAAAATTTGCTTTTGCTCACTTACTTTTGGTCTTACCCTTGGCGCCTCTCTAGTGTCCATTCTGGCATCCCAATTTGAGAAATATTCTCTATTAACAGAAGTAAGATTCAAATGAAATATTTAAAGCCTGCAGACTCAACAAAATGCAAAATGGGCTCTCCATACTTATCTCTATGGAAAATGGAAAGGTTGGTATTTATATTTGCAAACACTTAGGATTTGAGCTTTTGGCTTAAGCAGTAGTGGGGGAGGCAAAACAGTGTACTTTCCCTTGCAGAGATACTTAATTTAATCCCACTGTGCTTCTCCCTTACAGGATGAAAACATAATGCGCTCCATGCAGCTCTTTGAAAATGTGATTTAACTTGTCAAAAGCATCCTCGATCAAACAAATGTGAACTATTCTACCACACTTAAAGTTGGAGCTACCACTCTTAGCATAGATTGCTCAGCTTTACACTGAGGCATATTATGCAAACAAGCTTTGTTTTGATATAAAGCAATTCCCAAAAGATTTGAGTTTTCCAGTTACAAATTTGCATCCTTTTCATAATGCCACTGAGTTCATGGGATGTTCTAAGTCATTTCATACCCTGTGACTATTCCAAAGTAATAGAATCTGGCATATAGTTTTATTGATTCTTTAGCCATGGGATCATTGAGCTTTCACATTACCAGTGATTTTAAAATATCAGTGGTTTTGCTACTCAACCAGATGTATTCAGTCCCAGGATTTTAAATGGTTTTCTAAAATATCGGCATCTGCATTTAATTTCCAGAAATTAATTTTCATGTTTGTATGCTGTAATTCCATTTATACACTAAGTAAACAAAACAAAATTACTATAATTAAAAAACAAACACACAGTCCCAGTTTCTATGGATTTGCTGCCTTCTGTTAAAGATATTCATTTATCTGGCATTTTTTACAACATGAAACAAATTAGTTCATCACCAGATGTCAGCATATGCCTAATAAAGCTTATTTAATAAGCATTTCTTAATTTTTCATAATACATATTACAGCCAAGGCCTACATGATGTATATAATTTTGGATTTGTCCAATCTTACAGGTTGACTGTTTTCTATTGTGTCATTAAGTGGAGGTGCCAGAAGGTGTAGAACAAAGCAAAGATGTTCATAGGCATAAGCAAAGGGTCAAGATATCTGCCCTCTGGTACATGGTAATACTTAATGCCAAGTAATTCCTAACAGCATTGAAGGCCTACTCCATCCCCTTTCCCTTGACTCCTTCAAGGTACCTTTGTTTTACATGCCATTCAGGGCTAAAAAGACCTGGACTACCCCAAAGCCTACAGAGGACAGAGAGAAAGCAGAATTCATTTTGAAACCATCAGTGAGGCCATTCTATCCAGAACTACCATACCAAAACTTCACTGAAAATGGAAATAAATGCTAAGCAATTCAGGTGGACTTATTATGATATTGCTCATCATAGAACTCCAACAATTCAGATTCTTTTTGCTGATCATAAGCCAAAATTGTAAAGTTGCCATAACACTACTAAGGATACAAACACCCTCCCTGTCTTGCAGAACTCTCATAAAGAACAAGAGGCTACAGTAGGAGGAAATCTGCAACTGTTTTTGCAACAATAAATCAGGTATCTATTCTGGTGTAGAGATAGGATGTTGAAAGCTGCCCTGCTATCACCAGTGTAGAAATTAAGAGTAGTACAATACATGTACACTGAAATTTGCCATCGCGTGTTTGTGTAAATTCAATGTGCACATTTTGTATTTCAAAAAAATAAAAGCAAATAAAATGTTTATAACTCTACTGGTCTATGTTATAGGCATTTATTTCAACAAATTTTATAAATACTAAATTAAAAATATTGCGTTTTTCTTATGGCATTGGAGGATTGTACACATCTTTGCCTTATGGTGGCGCTAAGTACACTGAAGAAGAGTAAAAGCAACGCTCAAGGGCAGGTACATGTTTTAGCTTAATATGATCTAAGGATGTGACAGGTGAGTAGAGACCTAAGAAAAGAATATCCCAGACAGGAGGACCAGGAAGGACAAGAGCTCTGAGGGATGAATAGGCATTTCTACAATTAGGACTCTTCAGAAATTATTTGTACTCTTAAATTCCAGCTGTGAGACTGTATCTGAAACAAGAATTGCAAAGAGGTCACTCCACGTATTTGAGGGATGGAGCAAAGGTGTTCTTCAGTGGTGCTGAGATATAATATGGCTGCTCCCCCAAATAAAAGAGTAACCCTAATCTCCATCCCTCCAAAAGTAAGTCTGCTTTGGATCTGGTGTTGCTACTCATGCCCCTAGGGCTTCCCTTCTTGCCCTTAGGATGGGAAGTCTTATTCCTGTTTTGTCTTTCTCACTCATTCCTTTCTCTTGTAGAATGATCCAGAGTCAGCTCCTACAACGTCATCACTGAGAACCATGCCTATAAAGTAGGTTTTAAAGGACTTTTCAATTAAATTAATTGTTAAACTTAAGCAAACACAACAAAATCACTGGGTGCATTTAAGAGTTTTAAGATTTTAATTTCTGAATATCTTCATGAAATGAGTATCTCCAGTATTTTCAGACTATGGGATACAAAAATAACATTTACTTAAATATAAACAGTTCCTAAAGTTTATACAGTTTTAAAGAGGTGTAATAAATAACATACTTACAAGAGAATTTACACATTTAAAAAAATGTCTTAAACTAGAATACTCTGGTATGAAATTTTTCCTAGAATACTCTGGTATGAAATTTTTCCAAGTATTCTACGCCATAAAATACATATTTACAGACAATAATTAACAGTGAATTCACAAATGTTTTGTCCACTACTTTAAATTTCCATAGCCTTGATAAGTATAAAACCCAAGAAATGACAAAACATCTAAAAATAAGTACACAGCTACAAACTGATTGTGAAAAGGATATTATAAATAAAAGGCACTAGAAAATAAATACAAACACATCTACCATAAAACCAATAATAGTTGTTCATACCAAACTGTAAAATATGAAAAACCAACTCCATAAAATTGTACTATTATAAAACTGTTTTTAATAGTTTTCCATCATTAACCATTCTATTTTTGTTGTTGATGAATAACTTTTACTATGATTCAGTGGAACTGTGTATATTCATCTTAATGTAGTAAATAATGAACAGTGGCTGTGATTGACAGAAGAATAAACAGAAGTAAATCTGAAAAGGTTCCAAAGGTACCCATGGTCAGCACTTAACACCTGTCACCAGGGAGTAACAATATTTTTGTGGACTCCCTTCTTCAACAGCATATGGAGCAATATGTTGGAATTTTAGATTTGATGATGATAAGGCTTCCCTGTCAACAGAAAAAAAATAACTTCATTAGTATCACATAGGGTTCTCCTAACAGATATTCCATCTATAGGAGCATGCCTAAAAAAGTATCCAAAACTCAAAACAAACAAAATGGAATGGGAACAGAATGATGGAATGAGAAGTGGAACTTTTTTCTGAGCTGAGTAAAATATAGGTTGTCTCTTACCATTTAAAAAAATATTAATATTTAACTAAAGAAGTAGTTAGGAACCATACCACCAGTATTGGAATCCCGCTTCTGCAGTCACTTCACTGTCAAATCTGGGGCTAATTATTTCTGAGCCTCAGTTTCTAGATCTTTAAAGGGTAATAACAACAAAATCTACCCCTGAGAGCAGCAGTGAGGATTCAATGAGTTTAATGTCAGAAAAGTACTCAACTGAGGGTCACCTGCCTGTGTGGTACAGTCACTTAAACCTCTGCCTTCAGCTCAAGTCATGATCTCAGGGTCCTGGGATCAAGCCATCGTGCGGCTTCCTGCTCAGCACAGAGCCTGCTTGTCCCTCTCCCTCTGCCCCTCGCCACCACTCATTCTCTTTCTTTCTCTCAAATAAAGAAATAAAATCTATAAATAAATAAATAAATAAAACCCAATTGAGTCCCCAACATGTAGTAACTTCCCACATGCTCAATCAAGACTGTGGTATGTAGAAGTATGGTACCTATAATTTAAGATGAAAATTAAATCAAGGTAAGAGTGAAATGACTGCTACTTAAGGCAGGTAGCAAACGCATCAGTTGTAAGAAAATGAGATTGTGCCTGGGGTGGACTTCCATGTCTCCCCAGAAGTTGAGTGTTTCTATCACTGGGGGACACACAAGCCCCAAGAAATGAGAAAATGCAATACTGAGAAGACTCTTTTAAAGACTCATCATTATAATTTAAAGAAAAAGAAAGATATATAGACACTTTAAGGTTTTAGTAGGGAAAGAACAGCATTTATTAATTTGATGAAGGCTATAAAGTACCAAAAGCAAGCATGATGGTCATTAGGCCACCAGAAAGTGTGATCAATTATTATATTAATGGTATCCCAACAGAAAATCTCTGATCAAATATAATTATTAATTAAAATATCATGTAAGACTTTAGACAAGCTAGAAAAAGTCTAAAGGAATACACAATACTTAACTTCATCATTTTTTAAAATTCTGTATTAGCAGGATTCCAATCTAATGAGAATAAGTGGCAGTAACAGGAACTCCTTGTTAGCTACCTCTGTGGTCCTGGGCTGGTCATCTACATCCCTCTGTATTCTCCTCCAAATCTCAGAGTGCTGTTTCTAAAGTTTATTTACTTGAAAACTATTCCCTCCTCCGCATTCACCCTTGAAATCTAACAGGCTGGGCCAGTCCCTTTCCTCTTGCCCCATTCCACAGAATGTGTGAAAACCACCTAGGGAGACTTTCAGGTTGAAAGCTGTGCCATCAATACTTAGCATCTGTTTACTTGCATTTCACAGGGGGAAAAGTGACAAATTATTTTGCATTCCAATTCTCAGAAGTGCATTTGCAAGAAAAAAAACTTCCTTTCCGCTAAGAGACACTAGATTGGCTAGGAAGGAGATGGTTTTGTACATCTCAACAAAGTGTCTGAATGCTAATCCTCCATACACAACAAAGAAATCTAGGGACTTACTTCCTCCTCCTAAACTTTTCTCTAAGTATTCCTCATGAGAAGAATATAACCAATTTTAAGTCTCTGGAATTGGTCAAATTAGGTAATTTAGACAAGCTTAAACTAACACTTCTACCACTTTGAAACTGTATATGATCACACAAATTTTCTTTATAATTCCTTTAGAAAGTACCTCCAATGAAACTAAGTTCTACAATGCTAAGTTAATCACATGCAACATTATCATTCAGATCTGATTAAATGTAATCTCCAAACAAGGTACGATCATTGCTTTACAGAAATACTTCCAAGACTACATTATGTGAACACTTCTTCAAAAGATGAAAATTCAATTAACCTACTTATTTGACACCACACAGAAAATGATTTTCCCTCCCTCCCATTCTAGCACATTCCTGCAAGTCAGAATAGTATACGTGTGCACATGCATGTTCCAGAACATGTGCACTTCCAGACATGGCATTGCAACCATCTGAGGATCACATTTCAATCCCTGAGATGGGAAGATTGTCAATTTTTTAGACAGAAAAGATGGCAAATGAAAGAAAAAAAAAGTACATTCTTCAATGAGCTCTCTATATTAATCTGTTTCTTCTCTGAACTTTCCTATGGTCTAAGCAAAAACATCCAAAATAAAAAAGAACCTGCAAATCTGCACCACATGGAGTGCCATATAAGCACAGAGAAAGTGTATGGGCCTGGCATTTACACAGTCTGGTCTGGGTCCCAATGTTCAAAAATATGGTCCACGCAAGACAGAAACTCTGAGCTCTCATACGAAAATACTATGAACTCCACATGATTACTTATGGCTGAAATAATACATGATATATAGCCAATTTCGTAGTGTAAAAGTAAAAAAAAATATATGACTTAAGGAATAACGTTTTACTTACATTTCCACCATGCTGTTCTAGCTTCTGTAATGCACTGGTGATTGGCTCTTTGAATTTCTTATCCCTCAGTCTCTTGGAAAGCTTTTAAAGTAAGATTGGGAGAATGAAATGATTTGAAAATCAACAATATTCACCACAGGCTTAAGTAAACTTCACTAGTTAGAGGATGCTAACTAGAAATAAAACCACTGAGACCTTACTGCACAGAAGTACCCAAGTACCCAAACACCACTTCATTTGTTTTAGATTCCAAGGCTTCTTTTAGAAAATATCTCATTGAGGGACTCCTGGGTGGCTCAGTTGGTTAGAAAATATCTAGTTGAGGGGTGCCTATGTGGCTCAGTGGGTTAAAGCCTCTGCCTTCAGCTCAGGCCATGACCCCAGGGTCCTGGGATTGAGCCCCACATCGTGCTCTCTGCTCAGCAGGGAGCCTAATTCCCTTCCTCTCTCTCTCTGCCTGCCTCTCTGCCTACTTGTGATCTCTGTCTGTCAAATAAATAAATAAAATCTTCAAAAAAAATCTTTAAGAAAATATCTCATTGAGGGGCACCTGGGTGGCTCAGTCGGTTAAACAGCTGCCTTCGGCTCAGGTCATGATCCCAGGGTCCTAGGACTCGGGTCATGATCCCAGGGTCCCACATTGGGCTCCCTGCTCAGCGGGGAGTCTGCTTCTCCCTCTCCCTCTGCTGCTCTGCCTACTTGTACTCTCTATATCTCTGTCAAATAAAATATTTTTTAAAAAAAATATTTTTTAAAAAAAGAAAATATCTCATTGAAATTTATATATAATAGACCCATTATATTTGTTAAAAGAGAATTCACATTACTTCAAATCATACGAATCCTATAAAATCTGCTACAGAATGATATCCAGAGTAAGTTTTCTATGAAACCACATACTTTTCCATTTTGCATTTTGCAAGAGCATTTGGAGGACCATGATGGAAAGCTAAGCCTCTTAAAACACACGTTTCCTACACTGTAAGAAAGGGAAGAGACAAAAAGAAGAGAGCATTCACATGAACGACTCTAACAGTTACAGTTAGGACATTCAGACTACAAACCACAAGACCACCTGTCCCTAGGCATGGCTTGAATGGGCTTCAGACAGAAAAGTGGAAGTCTGACTGAAAAGGGAGAGCACAAGGTGAGGGAGGATAGAATCATAAGAACAAAGAGGAAAAAACAGTAATTCAGATCATCAGGCACAACCTATAATAGTGTTCTCCCACCAAATGTCTGAATTACTCTACTCACCCAAAGACCTAAACATTTCAGCCTAAAGCAGGACTTGATCATGGCTCCACTTTCTGGGAATACAAATGAAGCCCATGCAAGAATTAGTCAGTGATCAAATACTTATAAGAGCCTGTCCTAGACTTGGTTTCTGGTTCTTCCTCTTCATATGGATGGAAGAAACCCAAGACTTCTTCCCATCACTGAGCACTGAGTTAGAAGCCCTTCTTCAGTCAGGTCAATGAAGAGGAGGGAGGGTCAGAATAGAATAGTCTCCCAAAGATAAAAATGTGAGAAAAGCAACTCTAAATGGGAGGACAGATAGCCCTGGGGATGGACAAGAAAAAGTGCCTCTTGGTATACCTCGGTGGCTCAGTCGATTGGGCTTCCAACTCTTGATCTCAGCTCAGGTCTTGATCTCAGGATCATGAATTCAATCCCCTCACTGGGCTCCATGCCCAGCATGGATTTAAAAAAAAAAAAAGGAAAGAAAAGAAAAGAAAAAGAAAAAGAAGAAAAAGAAAAAGTCCCCCATGCAAAATCAGATCTTTGGTTTGCTTTCTGCAGACCCCATTACCCAGGAGCAGTGGCTTATGGGCAGATCCATGAAGCACTACCTCCAGAATCATCTGATATCCTTACTCAAAAAGTATAGATTCTAGCTAACCCATACTTTAACCAGAATCTCTGGGCAAAGGCCTAGGTTCTGCATTTTTATCAAGACTTATTTCCTCTTTCCCCCAGGGTCAGTGGAAGTCTGAACTGAAGCTAAGAAAGGATGTGACTTATTTTCCATATGAATAAAATGAGTTGTATATGGGCTCAGTAACTGGTTTTGAAATTCTTTTTTTTTTTTTTTTAAGATTTTATTTATTTATTTGACACAGAGAGAGAGATCACAAGTAGGCAGAGAGGCAGGCAGAGAGAGAGGGGGAAGCAGGCTCCCTGCTGAGCAGAGAGCCCGATGCAGGGCTCGATCCCAGGACTCTGGGATCATGACCTGAACCGAAGGCAGAGGCTTTAACCCACTGAGCCACCCAGGCGCCCCTGGTTTTGAAATTCTTTTTCTAGTCAAGGAAACCCTTCCAATAACATCTAATGCAGAGGTCTATAAACAAAAAATATGTAAATCAAAATGGAGTCTTTCTGGCTAAAAGGAGTTAAGTGAGGTAAGGAGGGAGCACCAAAGCACCTCAATGGATTGTCAGCGGTGCCTGTCTCATGGTAGTGTGCGCTAATAGACCAAAATTTAACCCCACATGGCCTATTTCGGAGGTTCTCTCCTCTATGGAATACCACAGGCATGTGAATGCCCGTGTGTTATCCAGACCTTCCAAGAGTGCTGACACTCCAGGAAGGTGAAAGTCCCCTTTAAGTCAGTCCAGTATAAGAAAAAGCAGGGTTCTGGGGAAGAATGTGAGTGACCAAATATTAATGCTACTGCCTCAGAAATATTAAAACCAATAAAGAAACTTACATAGTTCAGTTGTTAATATGGCCTTTTTCTTTCTGCCCTGATGGGTGGGACTGGAAGCTATTTATGAATATTTAGGAAGTGGAGATTCTTGGCCTTGCTCAACTTCGAGTGCAGGGAAGGATCCAGTGTGATTCCTTTTCTTATATATCACCTTCGCTTCATCTCATTCCAACTTTCTCAGTGGATGTCCTTGCTACTTATTTCTCCAAAAAAACCAGAAACCAATCTCCACAAGGGCAGAGAGCATATCATTTTTTGTTCAGCATTATAGTCTAAGTGCCTATAGCATAATAATTGGCACAAAATAGGAGGCCAGAGAGCAACAGATTTGTTAAAATATTGCTTGTATGACTGGAGCAATCAATCTAAAATGAGTCATTTTATTTGTTAGGGTGAAATTCCTGTGGTTATTCAGGGACAACCTGCTGATCTAAACATTATAAGCAAAAACCTGCCAGGATTTTCTTCCTTCGTTCCCAAGGCTTCCCACATATTAAAGTTTGAGAGTCCATTCCCACTGTGTCTTCTCCCTGTCAAGCACCTGGTGCTGGTGGGAATTCATCTCCCACCATTCCTAGCCTCAGCACAGCAGTCCTGATAGATTCACTATCATCCCTACTTTATACAGGCTTGGCCAAATGTTCCTGGAGTGTATTAATCTCTGTAGAGTAAGAAGTTAAACATACAGTTCTAGAATCTCTCAAATAAATGGGTCTAGGAAAAAACAGTGGAACTATGATCAAAATACATGCCTCAACTCTGAACTACAGAAAGATGCACACAGAAATATTGGCTATGGGTTATTCCGGCAAGGACTTTAATGGCTTATCAGTGTGTGCAGTAAAGGATTAACTCCGCCTAAAGAAAGGACTGGCTCTTGTCCCCAGCTCCTAGATGGAAACCCCCAAGCCCTTGGTAAGACCTGCCAGATAAGAGTATCTTTGTTTCCCAGGGGGCTTTGGGGCACAGGAAATCAGCTCAACTTCTGGAGAGGCTGGAGACTAAGGTCAACCATGCAAACAGCCAGTCATGCTGGCACGGTAGGCCCCTAACATGAACATGCATGTCTGGACGCCACACTGAGGTGAGTTTCTCAGGATGGCAATACTCCTTGTGTGTCGCCACATATCCTTACTGGAAAAAGCCAGCACTGTCCACACAACTCTTTTGGGAGGAAGGACAAGCGGATGCTCCACACTTGCTCCCTACTGGGCTCTGCTCTATGTACCTCCTTCCTTCACTGATTTTAACTGGTATTCTTTCACTGTAAAAACTGAAACACTAAATAACAGCTTTTCTGAGTCTCATGAGTCCTCCAGCAACCTAAAGGTTGTCTTGGGGACTTGCTGAACTGTCCAGTATCCAAGTGTGTACTTGTTCTCAGGATTAAACTACACATAAGAGGGAAAAAAGTCTCACCCTGAATACTATTTACAGACTCACTAAAAAATTTGTATATACCCCTACAGGAGGGGGTATAAGCTGTCCTTATAATTCATGGCTAATCAACATGGGCATAATATCATTGTAATGTCCATTAAACTTTTGCTTGCTTGTTCTTATAATCCTAAATTCTGCTCATGTAAGTGCTTTCCACTAAAAAAAAATTAAAGAGAATACTGTACATTCATAAAATATTTTATGAACTACTAGGTCTGATCTATATTTTTTTAAAGAATGACGGATTCTTTTTAAAGATTTCTGAATCAGTTAATGATTAATCTGAAGCCACTGAATCATGACAAGATATAGACAGGGCATGATACACATTCACAACCACTCTCTCTTCTTTTCAATACTTACACTTGTAAGCAGATGTTTCAGATGGTCATTTAGAGAAGGACCAACGACTACACTCAGCTGCACGAGAGCATTCAGTCCTCTTGCAAACACTTCATCATCCATGTGGACCTGTGGGGTTAGTTGGGAGAGGAGAGAAAAGAGGAGAAAAGTAAAGTTAGAGAAGTAGAAAGGTCAAACCAGAAAAATGTTAGATTGAACATTCAAAATCAGAAGATCAGCAACTAAACCCAGAACCTACCTTTAATGCCAGACCATCTAGAAACAAAAATAAAATAAAATAAAATAAATTTCCAGCTTGACTGAAACACTAACTGAACCATATCACAGCATGCAGAAAGACTGATGTGAAGTTTATTACCTTCTCTAATTACTCCAAATGTTCCCTTTTATTTTTCATATACCCTCTAAAGGCGTCTTCAAATAAGTAATCATCTGTCCCTGAATAAGTGTGGCCTAATTTTGCACATGTACCAAAATCACAGGTAAGGGACCAATATGCATGTAATTTAAAAGAAAAAAGACATAAAGTAGTCTAAATGTACCACAAAAAGTCCAAAGGAATAGAAGATACCAGAGCTGCCTTTAGCACAGGAATCAGTCTTGGAAGCAAAGGTACAGCTTTCTCAGGAGCTCCTTGGACCAACAGCAATTCTTTAAAACCCTCCTTTGACACAAAGGTGTATGGATGTTTAGTCTCCCTCAAACCCTGTCAAAGACAAAATGGAAACAAACAAGACACAAAACTGAATCCTCACTAGTCTAAAAATCAAGTTTTATTATGGTTTTCCTAATCATGATTTATAATTTCAATAATTACAATTTCAATTAAACTCAGAAATTGTGGAATAAAGGACATACATGAGACAGGAAGAATTTCTACCCACAGCAAGGAAGAAAAATGTTTTAAAAATCAAAGAACAGGAAAAGGGAAAGAAAAAGCAAAGGGAAAAAAAGGAAATAAGAAAGAGAAAGGAAGGAGGGAAGGAAAGGTAAATAAATAAAAGAAAAAAGAAAAAGACACCCTCACTAAGGTACTAAAAAGCATTTTGTATATACTCCCAAATACTGCCTGAAAGCACAGCAACTCAGTCTAAAATGCTGGTTTATAACCACCACTTTAGGGACATAATTATTGGACCTTCTACCTTTACAGTGATTTT
Source organism: Taxidea taxus jeffersonii (assembly GCA_003697995.1). NCBI lineage: Eukaryota > Metazoa > Chordata > Mammalia > Carnivora > Mustelidae > Taxidea > Taxidea taxus. Next base: position 14,872 of record RCUC01170171.1, read on the forward strand.
ACAACTTGTTTAGTGAGTTTCTAAAATACTGTTTCCTTCATATTTAAATATTTTACATTAAGGTATTTTAAAAACATCCTTTCCTAGGTTCAAAAACCAATGTAAGATTTTAAATGTCATTTTTTACTTTGGGATGTGAAATAAAAATATGAAAAAAACCTGTATAATATCTTTCACCCTAAATGCATCAACAACTATTGGATAGTACTCTTTTATGATTTAACCCATCACTCTGAGTCAAGATAGAAGGGCCATCTGGCTTTCTGTAAAAACATCAAACAAAACAAGCAATAGCAATACTCCCTCAGTTGGACTTCTTATTGTCTGTGAATAAATATAACTAGCTACAAAGTCATGCCTAAAAATAGTAATTTTCAACCAATTTGCCCTCTAGACCAAACTATCTGCTTCCAAACAGTGATCAAACATTTCATTTCCTGGATGCTTTTTTTTTTTTAAAGATTTTATTTATTTATTTGTCAGAGAGAGAGCAGGAGCGAGCACAGGCAGACAGAGTGGCAGGCAGAGGCAGAGGGAGAAGCAGGCTCCCTGCCGAGCAAGGAGCCCGATGTGGGACTCGATCCCAGGACGCTAGGATCATGACCTGAGCCAAAGGCAGCCGCTTAACCAACTGAGCCACCCAGGCATCCCTCCTGGATGCTTTTAAAAGCTGTGCAGCCAAGCACACGGGCACCACTTTGCACCACAGGTTCCAGCATCTTAAGAGTGTCCCAATCCCATTCATTTTAGAGATGAGGAATCAGGTCAAAAGGTGAAGTGGATTTCCATAGTGGTGGTCCTGTCAGTACTTCCCCATTATTAAATGAGTAGAGGGGAAGGCTAACAATCTACCCAACACAGAAATAAAGGCAATGGTGTTTGGAAAATAAGTATTTAAAGCCCTGGCTTTATGTGATCTCCACTAAACACAGACTCCCTGTAGGGACTCCCCAAATTAAAGTACTCCCCTCCCGTTATGATTAGCTGGAGCACATTTCAAAGGTGTCACTACAGCACTGATTCATCTAAAGAACAGTTTGTTACCATATACAGAAGGTTTAAAATTCTTAAAAGAACAAATGAAACACTGATACAAGTTTTTATTTATTTTTTTTTAAGATTTTGTTTATTTGACAGATAGAGATCACAAGTAGGCAGAGAGGCAGGCAGAGAGAGAGGAGGAAGCAGAATTCTGCCGAGCAGAGAGCCGGATGCGGGGCTTGATCCCAGGATCCTGGGATTATGACCTGAGCTGAAGGCAGAGGCTTTAACCCACTGAGCCATCCAGGTACCCCGGCACCCCGCATTTTAAGTTTTTAATACCAATTTTAAAAGACTTTGATCAAAACTTAATTTCAAAATAGGCTACCCATAAAAATACACTGCTATCATACCAAAATAATTCTGCAATAAACTAAAAAAAAAAACAAAGACAACAAAAGTGATCCTTAACTCTTAAAAAAGACCAGTATCTATAACTTAAATACAAGACAACAGGTTAATTCATTTCTCAACTTGTGACTCTAACAAAAGGAATAAATTTTACAGAAGAGATCATTAATTCACTTCAAGCTAATACTCCGTCAACTTTTTCCTGATATAAAATGTTAAATAATATAAAGGAATTAATTAGAAGTTTTCCTAAAATCCTCTATTAAAAAATGATCTCCATGATATTCTACTTAAAATGTACAGGTAGACAAAAGCCCAGAGAATTCTCCAAAAGGATGTGTAAGTAGTTAAAATCAGTTCCCTATGAAACATATGTTCACATTAAACATGACTGGTTGTATAGAAATAGATCACTCATTATCTGATGCAGTTTAGGTTAAATCGTTGATGTTCTACTGAAATGACTAACTCCCTATGACTTTAAGTACCTTTACTTTTGGAGTTAAGTATGAATATTTCATCCAGTTATCTACAAAATCCTGTGTAGATTAAGGTGTTTATAAACCTGATTAATCAGTTTCTAATAAACTATATTGATCATAATTAATTCCTAAGGGAATGTGGTATTTTAATGACTATCACTTGACTTGTTTCCAGAGCAAAGAATAAGATTTACTGATACATTACAAAATAATACTTAATATTATTTTTAAAGATTTTTTTCCCATAAACATTCAGGAGAAATGGAATATACATTTACCTCAGCTAAAGTAATAAGAAGAGGATCAAATGGAAGATTTTCAGGAGGACATTCCCACTGTAATCTGTGTTTCACTGAACCATGGACCAATCTAAAATAATAAACATCAGTGAACATAACATGGGCAACATAATTATATCCTAAATAGCAATTATCTAACATATTCATACCCTTTCTATAACATAACCATACTAGAACTATTCTGTAACATGCAGGAATACCATAGCTTGAAATGATATTACAAAGACATCTCATGCAACAATGTCTATAATCCCACAAACTCCTACTCTTCTGGTAAAATTGTTTGGTGGCAAAACTAAACTCCACATTTGTTAAGCCTACAGTTTCAGAAGTCAAGCATGCTGCTGTCTGTGAGTCTTAATACAAATGCTACACTTGACAAGTTTCAGTCATAATTATAACAAAACAGATAACCTACAGATGTGCAAAGAAAGGTGATAATGAGAAACAGTAACTTGTTTTATATGGAACAGTATTTTTCAGATATGGATCACTTAATCCTAATGATTTGTAGACAAGCCAGACTTTAGCCCTGCTAAATAGAAGAAAACTGAGAGGGCAGGAGGTTAAGTAGCCCACACCAGGTTACAAAGTGATAGTACCTTCGATTAGTCACTGCTGTTTGTTGTTGTTTTTTTTTAAACAACCTTTACTGAGACATAACCAACATTCAACAGGGGCGCCTCTGTGGCTCAGTTGGTTAAGCGCCTGCCTTTGGCTCAGTCATGATCTTGGGGTCCTAGGATCGAGCCCCTCGTTAGGCTCCCTGCTTGCTTAGTGGGGAGGCTGCTTCTCCCTCTGCTTCCCCCAGTTGTGCTCTCTCTCTCAAATAAATAAAATCTTAAAAAAAAAAAAAACCAACATTCAAAAAACTGCACATGGTTATAAAATATAAAATTTGTGATGTTTTGATGTGTGAATACATCAATGAGCTATCATAATTATGACAGTGAACTTATACATCACCCTCAAATGTTTCCCTTTTGTTGTTCTCAACTTCTTGACACCTTCTTTAGCATTATTTTCTTCATATCAAGAGACCTTGGTAACATTTTTACTATTTTAGCAACCATAATTGTGTGGAGTATGAAAGGGAGGTATAAGAAACTTAAAATACAGTCTCAACTCAGAATGTAAATAAAAAATACTAACAATAAAATGAAGAATGTGAGCTTATGCGTCCAAATCTGAAGATACCATTAAAAATTGTATTTCTTGAATTTTAGACTACAGAAAGAATGTTGTGATTACTCTTTTTACAATGAAAATAACATTTTCCATCATCTAGAACAGGCTAAAACTGGATATACTTAGAAGAAATAAATGTTTCTTGGTAGTGAAATCTTAAAATGGTATCATTCTATTAGTAATTGTATTGTCTTCTTTAAAACAGTTCTGATGTCTATCCCGAAAGGTAGCAAGAATTGTATCAAAAGTGAGCAAAAATACCTGTATGTACTCATTAAAAAATATAATTTCAATAATTTTTTAAAATTTTTGAAATATTTCAAAAAATAATGAAACAGTTTTGTTAAACTGTCAATTTTCAGTTTACAAACAAAATAGGACTATTTATTTATTTGCAACTTGCCCAAGACTATGAAGGCTTATACTGTTTCAGAAACTAGTTCATTCAATTTCTTAAATTATAGATCTATTGGTAATTCTATTTTGGAATTAAAATTATCTTCTTCAACAATATCCCACAATCTATACCAGTTGAACAGCCAAAGCCTGAATAAAGTACCTTTATTTCAACCTCCCTAGTAAATAAATATTTCAATACATTTAAACTAAACACCGTTATTGATTTTACTCAATTATTTTGAATAATATGGTCAGTTATAACCTGTATTGATTTTACCTGCAAGGAATCCCTCCCTTAGAGTAAATGGCTGCAAATGCAGAAGGAGCTCGTGATTGTTCACCAAACTGAAATAAAAAATGACAAGAATATGATAAATATACTATCACCTCCACCTTGTGATGACACCTAATCAACTTTAATCCTATTGAGGTCAGGGGTGAATGGACTCCTGACTTTCAACCCATGACACTGGTACCAAGTGCATCAGTCTGCTCAGCAACAAAACTGAGGAAAATTATCAACCCCTCAGTACTGGAACCCCAACCACACGTTCTCTACTTCATTTATACCCCTAACTTGTTTCAGAAGGCTTGAAGGAAGCTGGAATTACATGTATAATAAATATAATACAGATAAATACTATTAAGAATGAACATCACAGGGGCACCTGGGTGGCTCAGTGGGTTAAAGCCTCTGCCTTCAGCTCAGGTCATGATCCCAGGGTCCTGGGATCGAGCCCCACATCGGGCTCTCTGCTCAGCAGGGAGCCTGCTTCCTCCTCTCTCTCTCTGCCTGCTTCTCTGCCTACTTGCGATTTCTGTTAAATAAATAAATAAAATCTTAAAAAAAAAAAAAATGAACATCACAAATAAATATAGTAAAGGTAATACATTTTTCTACTCTCTGCCACTATGATCTTTCAAGGTGAGGGGTCCATGGAGAAGGAGAGGTAAGTACAGAGAAAGCAGATTTGTTTTCAGCCTCCAACACATCTCCTACTTGTCCTCCAGGCAAATATGGATGTCTGGACAGTCAGAGAACCTGTAATTTCTCCAAACTCATTTTACCCTTCTCTAAAAGAGAAAGGCTTATGATGGACAGGGGTGATAGAACTGAAGATAGAAGAAGGCTCTCACAAACATATGCCTGGATGTGTCTGCTTAGATACAGAACTTCATAACTTTCCGTTTGTCTATGTATTACCTTAAGAATACATTAAGTCTGTATTCCCAAAGACCATGTAAGAAGCGATTGATCACAACAACTAAAAAATCATAGCATACATAATTTCAACATAGTCAATCAGAGACATAAATAATTTAGGCACAAGAAGGAAATATCACATGGTACTTGAACATAATCAAATGACTGTCTAAGTTACAAAGTACAAACTTCCTGACCTATTTTAAAGTTGTAACTAACTAAAAAATCTTTAAAAATACATGCAGTAATTAAAAAATATATTTAAGGGCATAAGTTTAGAATTAACTCTTTTCCTCTGGAAAAGCACATGTTTGAAGTTCAAACACACAGACGAAAATTTCATTAGCATATAATATTATAATAAGAGATTCATTTATAAACTTCAATCCACATTCTGCATAATTCAAAGAAATTCTAATATTTCATTCATCTAACTAAAATTCCTACTAAGAAAAATATGTTTTAAAAATGTTTTTTGGGGCACCTGGGTGGCTCAGTGGGTTAAAGCCTCTGCCTTTGGCTCAGGTCATGGTCCTGGGGTCCTGGGATCAAGCCCCACATAGGGCTCTCTGCTCAGCAGGGAGCCTGCTTTACCCCCCCG
>RCUC01170172.1:0-20854 GCA_003697995.1 Taxidea taxus jeffersonii
ATAATTCCTATGTTTATTAACATAGGAACATAATTCCTATGTTTATTAACATTCCTATATTTATTAACAGTGTTAATAATTCCTATGTTTAAAAACAAGTGGTTTCAGGGGCACCTGGGTGGCACAGTGTTTAAAGCCTCTGCCTTCCGCTCTGGTCATGATCCCAGTGTCCTGGGATCCAGCCCTGCCTCGGGCTCTCTGCTCAGCGGGGAGCCTGCTTTCCTTCCTCTCTCTGCCTGTCTCTCCGCCTACTTGTGATCTCTGTCAAATAAATGGGTAAAATCTTAAAAAAAAAAAAAAAAAACAAGCAGTTTCATATAGCGTATTTAAAGGTGAGAGGTAAAAGACAACGCCACCATCATTTTGAGAAACTGAGTGTACAGTCTACCTTATAGAATATATGGTCTTCAATAGCATTTACCACTGGGGTAGAGCATTCAGGAAAAACCATCCACAAGTGGACTAGGGGTGCTTGAGAGCTGGGAGGGAAGTTTTTATGACCTCTGACCTCCCTTATTTGGGAAGGGCAATCCTCTCCTCCTGCTACTGTGACTTAGTTTCTTGACAGCCTTTAAAACGGCAATTTATAAAGTAAAAGGTGAATAAGAAGTTTTGTTCAATCCCAAGAAAAAATAAAGGTTAAAAGTTATAAAATAGAAATAGATGAAATTTTAAACAGAAGATAAAAGGCTGGAGCCAATGAGCTAAAAAGTTACTTTTTTTTTTTCTAATATAAAAAAGGTTAAGGTAAAAAGCTGAAACCATGAGATGAAACATCTAAAATAATCAAGTAAATTTGATCAAGGGTCAAGAACAAAAGCACTGAAAAATGAAAACTGCACTGAGAGAAGAAAATAGCAAGAAAAAAATATACTTTGGGGGCATCTGGGTGGCTCAGTGGGTTGAGCCTCTGTCTTCGGCTCAAGTCATGATCTCAGGGTCCTGGAATCGAGCCCCCGCATCGGGCTCTCTGCTTAGCAGGGAGCGTGCTTCCCTCTCTCGCTCTGCCTGCCTCTCTGCTTAGTTGTGATCTCTCTGTCAAATAAATAAATAAAATCTTTAAAAAAAAAAAAGAAAAACTATATTTTTAACATGAAAAAGCAGAAAGCTCAGAGATGAAGGGAGGCCACGGAGAAAAGGAGAAAAGGGAAAACCCATTAAAATCAAGCTCAGTGGAAGCATTAGATCTCAGATACATTCCAGAGTTATCAGGTGGCATTGTGAGGTGCTAGGGACAGAGCCCTGTCCCAAAACGCCCACGGTTACCCAGAACCATGAATCCCACCCAAGGCCTAGATGCCCTCAGGACTCCACACTCCTACCATGGCCACAGAAACTTCCCAAGTCACTCCTGTCCTCAGTTCATCAGGCCACTTCACTGGCTGTGAGCTAGCCTGGTTTTCCAGTCAGAAGGACTCCGTTTCATCCTGCTTTACTCCTAATTGACTGTGTAACTCTAGGCAAGTTTCCTAACCTCTCTGAGTCCCTAGCTTTATCTGAGTTGTAAAAATGACGAACAAATTCAATAATCACAAAACTTAAAATTGCCAATTCATGTGTGTCTCACTATTAGTATTGTTTTTAATTAATTTATTTATTTGAGAGAGCAATAGAGCAAGGGAGGGGCAGAGGGAGATGGAGACTGAGAGAAACTTAAGCAGACTCCCCAATGAGTTCCAAGCACACCTGGGTACTTGATCCTGAGATCACCACCGGATCGGAAATCAAGAGTCAGATGCTCAAATGACTGAGCCACCCAGGCACCCCTCTCTCTTAGTATTTTTATTACTTTACTTGTAGAGATAGCCCCTGCCAAACATCAAACAATTTCCACATGTGTCTCACTTATTCCTCACGCCCATCTAGGGTACCACTACTCATCTCAGCACCAGAAACACCACCCAAGACTCCCAGGTGCTCAGAGCATTTCTAGCCACAGCCTTACATCGATGGCCTCTGTGTGAGGTGCTCACTTTCAAGAATCTCAAATTACAATCCTCTACTGAAGGAAGGTGCAGGAAGAAAGCACAAGAACAGGAGATGGAGTAAATTTTCCTAAATAAGAGGAAGCTTGGTGTGCTGTGCCAGTCTTCAGTAGGATGTTGAAATGCTGCTTTAGGGGCGCCTAGGTGGCTCAGTCGTTAAGTTCTGCCTTTGGCTCAGGTCATGATCCCAGGGTCCTGGGATTGAGCCCCACATCAGGCTCTCTGCTCAGCTGGAAGCCTGCTTCTCCCTTCCCCACTCTCCTTGCTTGTATTTCCTCTCTTGCTGTGTCTCTCCCTGTCAAATAAATTAAAAAAAAAAAAAGAAAGAAAGAAAGAAAGGAAGGAAGGAAGGAAGGAAGGAAGAAAAAAAGAAAGAGAAATGCTGTTTTAATGATACTCCCTTTCCAACATTTCAGACTCGACAACATATGCGCACTTTCTGTTTAATGCATTTGATACGGACCACAATGGAGCTGTGAGTTTTGAGGTGAGTCTTAAACCATGTTTTAATATATGATTTGACTTTAGCAAGATAAACATATAATGTATTATTAGCCCCAGAGGTACAGGCAGAAGCTTTTTAATTTAGCACTTGTTTATTTACTCTTTGTTGCCTCTGCTTTTGGAATCATATCATGAAATCATTGCCAAGACCAATACCATGAAGTTATCCCCCTCAGGTTTACTTTTAGGAGCTTTATGGTTTCACGTCTTATGTTTAAGTCTTTAATCAATGTTGAATTGATAATTGTATATGGGATAAGGTTAGGATGGAATTTCAATCTTTTGGGTGTGGTTATCCAGTTTTCTTAATACAATTTGTTGATTTGTTTTGATTTCTTTCTATTTCTTTATGATTCAGTCTTGGTAAGTTATATTTTTCTAGAAATGTATCCACTTTTTTTCTAGGCTATTCAGTCAATGAAGTGGAATTGTTCATAATAGTCTCTTAGGATTCTTTTGATTTCTATGACACCAGTTGCAATGTTTCCTCATTCCTTCCCTTTCCCATTGTCTATTCTTGACATACTTGTCAAAGATCATTTGACCATATATGTATGGATTTACTTCTAAGCTTCCTATTTTGTACCATTGGTCTCAATCTCTGTCTCTATGCCAGTACCATAGTGTTTTGATTACTATAACTTTGTAGTATACTTTGAAATCAGGGATTGGGATGCCTCTAGCCCTATTCTTTCTTAAGTATTGATTTGAATGTTTGTGGTCTTTTGTGGTCCCATATGAATGTTTTTCTATCTATAGAAAATACCACTTGGGATTTGGATAGAGTTGTAGTGAATCTGCAGATAGCTTTGGGTAGTATGAATATTTTACCAATATTAAGCCTTCCAACTCATGAACTTTCCATTTGTTTGTGTCTTCTTTAATTTCTTTCATCAGTGTTTTGCAGTTTTTAGTACTCAAGCTTTCACCTACTTAGTTAAGTTTATTCCCAGTTTTTTATTCTATTCTTTTTGGTGTTATTGTAAATGGGATCAGTTTCCTAGTTTTCTTCTCTGATAATTCATTGTTGGTATATAGAAACACAATAATTTTTATATGTGATTTTGTATCTTGCAACTTTACTGAATTTATTAGTTCTAACAGTTTTTGGTATAATTGTTAGGATTTTTTTATATAATATCATATCACCTGATTTATTTTTCTTGCCTAATTTCTCTGGCTAGGACTTCCAGTATTCTGTTGCATAAAAGTGGCAATATTGGGTGTCCTTGTCTTGTTCCTGATTTCATAGAGAAATCTTTGAGTTTTTCATCATTGAGCATGTTGTTAGCTGTAGGCTGGTCATGTATGGCTTTTATTATGTGAAGATGCTTTCCTTCTATTCTTAGTTTATTGAGAGTTTTTATCATGAAAAAGAGTTCAACTTTTTCAAATGCTTTTTCTGCATCTGTTGAGATGATCATGTGATTTTTCTTCTTTATTCTGTTAATGTGGGATATCATGTTAATTGATTTTTATATGTTGAGCCACCTTTCCATCAGAGGAATAAAGATACTTGGTCATGTTGTATGATCATTTTAATGGGCTGTTAAGATTTTCTGGGATTTTGTTGAGGATTTTGGATGTATATTTATCAAGAATATTAGCCTGTAGTTTTCTTTTCTTGTGATACCTTCATCTGGTTTTGGTTCCAGGGTACTGCTGACCTCATAAATGAGTTTGGAAATATCCCTTCCTCTGCAATTATTTGGAAGAGTTTGAAAAGGATTGGTATTAGTTCCTTAAATGTTTGGCAGAATTTACCAGTGAAGACACATGGTCCTGCTTTTTTTGTTGAGAGATTTTTTTTTAAAGATTTTATTTATTTATTTGACAGACAGAGGTCACACGTAGGCAGAGAGACAGGCAGAGAGAGAGAGGGAGAAGCAGGCTCCCTGCTGAGCAGAGAGCCCGATGCGGGGCCCAATCCCAGGACCCTGAGATCATGACCTGAGCCAAAGGCAGGGGCTTAACCTGCTGAGCCACCAAGGTGCCCCTGTTGAGAGATTTTTGATTACTGATTCAATCTCCTCATTATAGGTCTGTTCAGGCTTTCTATTTCTTTATGATTCAGTCTTGGTAAGTTGTATGTTTCTAGAAATTTATCCACTTTTTTTCTAGGCTATTCAGTCATTGAAGTGGAATTGTTCATAATAGTCTCTTAGGATTCTTTTGATTTCTATGACACCAGTTGCAATGTTTCCTCTTTCACTTCTAGTTGTCTTATTAATTTGAGTTTTTTCTCTTTTTGTTCTTAGTCTAGCCAAGAGTTTGTCAATTTTGTTTATCTTTTAAAAACCCCATCATTCAGAAGCACTGGTGAAAACATGGACTTGCAATTGGCATCTGAATTAGGGGAGGGCATTCTGGTAGGACTGAGCCCTTAACCTGTGGAATCTGGCTGTATCTCCAGGTAGAAAAGGTCAGAGTTGAGTTAAATTGTAGGACACCCAGCTGGCGTCAGAGAATTGCTTGGTTGTGTGGGGCAATTACACACACACACACACACACACACTACATTGGAACTGGCTACAGAATTGTAAATATGTATAAGGGATACAAGGTAATTGGGGATGATTCACTTTTGGGGAGTAGAGGAAGGTGAATCTTATATGTGATCAGAAATTGCACTGAGTGACATGATAAGTGGCAGATGATGGAGTGGGATCAATAAGGAATGGTAATGATAGGGCTGTATCAAGGAAGCATGCCCATGGAATTGATAGCCAAGATATGAAGGACAAGCACAAGCTAGTTAAGAGTAAGCGCTCAGGATGGAAAGCAGTGGGGAGTGAGTCAGAGGCAGAGCCTGGGAATGAAGAGAGAGCTTTTGTAAATCACCTACAAGTTAGAATACAAAGGAGAAGGGCCAAAAAGGAAGACTGGATGAGGAGGCAGAGGCCAGCTCCTGACCCACTTGAGGCAGGATGATAAGGAGGCTGGATTCTCTTATGGGAGGTAAGGAGTCCTTAAGGAATTTTCAGCAGGGAAGTCATGGGATCAGCACTATGTTACTAGGAACGAGAAGTTCATTTAGCAGCTATGTATCCAAGAATCCTAACAGGAGCTAACTTAAGCCCAAACTATAATTGAGGCATTGGCGATGAGAAGGAGGAGATGAGTTTAAGAGATATTAAATTAAGTTTATAGAGTTATTTTTCAACAAAATTTGCCATCTTTCAAAGGAGGAAAGTCCAAGTGAGCATCGCTGGCTATCTAGGAGCAGGGACCTTGAGGAATCAGGATGAGAGAAGAAAGCATCGCCTTCCAGGCTATCAGTCAGTGGCCCCAGGAGCAGAGTTCCCAGGGCAGAAAAGTGTCTCCTCGCATGCACTAGGTACTCCTGCAGACTGAGTGCACCTAAAATAAAGATTCTAGGCCAGGAAGCTCAACATGACATCTCTTATAACTAAACCAAGAAATAGCATGGCGGTGAGAAGAGTAGAAGCCGGCAGTGACTGAGTAGAAGGTCCCAGTAGACCAAGAAACTTGCACTGGTGAAAGCAAAGGCAGTTGCGTTTGTCCTAGTTGTGGCAGTAGCAATGGGGGACCTGTGGGAGCATCACAGGTAACATCTGTAACATTTCTTCTGTGGATGACAGTTTCAGATCACCCCATGATAATCTGGTGTTAGCATTTGCCACACTTCAGCAACAAGATTAATTCCAGCACAGCCTTCATGCAGCAATAACATTGAAGTCAACAGTCCCAGTTCACCTAATGAAGTCTTTCATAGCTAGTTTGCAAAAATCGAATAGGGTAAAAAATACTAATGATTCCATTACTTATGTATCAGAAATGTCCCATGAATTACCTATAGCACATTGTATCCAATTTCAGCATGTAAATATAGTCTGGTGTTAATGATATGGGGCCAGGCATAACATTGCTATTACAATATTTATGTAAAATGTTGGTAATTGTCATGAACATTGATTATAATTTGGGAAATCAGTTGTAATGCTATATATTATAAGCATGTTAGTAATATGTCTTTTCCTTTAAAAGCAAACTAATGGCTGAATTAATAAATGTTAAATCAAAATCAAATTTAACACTAGGCTATTGTAATTATATTTCAAAATTGATTAGCTACCTGGAAAGTCTCTAGCAAACAGAAATGATTAGGCAATGAACATATTTTGAGTAACAGTAGCATCTTGGGAGGTATAGCAGAGACCATTCTGATTCTACAATAAAAAGAAAAGGAAATTTTTTACTTAATTTTCTTAAACCCAAAAGGGCAGAGTGAATAGGACAAGGGAGCAGGGGAGTGGGGTGGTGCCTGTGTCTAGCTCTGACTGGGCCTAATCCCTTCCTTGCCATTTAGTGACTGTGAGACCCCAGGCTGAGAATTTAAACCCTCTAGGACTTAGTGGTCATCTCTGTAAAATATCAGCAAGCAAAGCTACTCCACAAGGGAATGTAAGACTGAAAAAGTACTAATGTTAGTAAAGGGCTTGGCTCAGTGCCTGGCACCAATCACACACTCAGTATTTATGAGGTGTTACCATAGCAGTTATTACACAAGATATTTTTCTAACAAAGCCAATTAATAACGACATTGGTCATCTTGTTAAACACTAATGTATCATTGAACATATTCATTCAAAGGCTAGATGATTGCTCTATGATGCTATGAAAAATAATTCTGCATCTCACCATATAAGAAGCACTTACCGGGACGCCTGGGTGGCTCCGTTGGTTAAGCGGCTGCCTTCGGTTCAGGTCATGATCCCAGCGTCCTGGGATCGAGTCCCACATCGGGCTCCTTGCTCGGCGGGGAGCCTGCCTCTGCCTGCCACTCTGTCTGCCTGGGCTTGCTTACTCTCTCTCCCTCTCTCTCTGTCAAATAAATAAATAAAATCCTTAAAAAAAAAAAAAAAAGAAGCACTTACTGTGTGTCAATCACTAATACTATTAAGTGTTTAAAAATAGTATTAGCTATATACCGTAATAATAACTGACTCTTGCTTAGAACTCATTTGAATTCATGAGTCAGGCAATTGTGCTGAGTACATATATATATACTAGCTGAGTTCATCTTCATAAGTACCATTATTAACTCCTTTTTAGCAAATGAAGAGAGTCATGGAGAGATTTAGCATCCTGCCCACGGTCACACAGCTAGAAAGTAGGAAAGCCAGGATTCAAACTCAGGCAGTCTGGCACCGGAATGCATCTCTTAGCAACTGTTACCCTGCCTGAGAGGTGTACATAGATCCCCAGCCCCTCATCTGAAATCCTTAGAGCCAGCTGAGTTCTGTCATTCACAGCCTTGCAGATTTAGAGAGGTAATGCCCTGCGCACACTATTCCATATTATTTGATATCTCTGGTAGGGCCTGCAGCATGCTATAATCAAATGTGTAATATTCGTGCAGTGAAATTTGGTACATGATAAACATGGCAGGGACTGCTACTGATGACCAATGTCCAGGTGCTCTACTTGGTAATCTCACAAACAGGCCGTAATCGCAGCCTCTCGGGCAGTTCGGTGGATCCACGACTGAGATTTTACCAATGAGTGGAAGGACCACATTTCCTTCCTCTCTCTTCCTATCTGTGAGGACCATGCGCTCACATATTTCAGTTGGCCCTGCAACAAAGTAGAAGGAGCCTGGATCTCTGAATGACTGCAAGGAACAGAGCACTCTCCCCATTTCACTGTGTGTGAATGACAAGTAAGCTTATACGGTACTGAACCACTAAGATTTGGAAGTATTGGTATAGTTGTTCGTGCCCTCTGATTAATACGATATGGACAGATCAGATGACATAACTCATACATAGACTGATAGATGATAGATGGATAGATAGATAATTAGAAATACATTAGAAATAGTTTTATATCAGTTCACTTCAAGTACTGGCACCAATGAGTTTCACACTAAAATTTATGAACCAGGATTGAACCCCAGCTCTGTCTAAGTCTCTAACACCTCTGCTTTTAACCAGAGGTCATTAAACTTCTCTAAACAGAGCCAAATAGTAGGTATTTTGGCTTTGGAGGCCATACAGTCTCTATTGTACTACTCAGTCCTGCTGTGGCAGCCACACACATACCCAAAGTATATGAGCATCCCTGTGTTCCAATAAAACTTTGTCTACAAAACAATATGTGCCGTATTTGACCCCTCGGGCCATAGTTTTCCAAATCCCATTCTTAACCATTTCAGTAGACTGCCTCCTCCTGAGGACCTGAGCCACAATATTTGTTAGATGACATCTAAGATGGGATTCTATGATCTGATTACTGAATATTATCACCAACATTCATAGTTTGCATTCAGACCATTCCATCCACAAAAATCACCGATCGCTGACACAATTGTTGGCCACATGATCAACTCTGAACCTTTACCACCATTTCAACAATTTTTTCATTTCAACATTTCATCTGCCAAACATTATCACCATCAGGGCTACGCATACCTCTGAGCAGGTCCCAAATTGAAAGCTTACTTGAATTATTGAGGCTGCCTTAAAATAATGTTTTCTTTGGAACAGTTCTGGAATAGCTATCCCTGCTTCCTACAGGTGACTGATGATTTGACATCGGAGCTACAGTTCAAAGCTCCAAGAAAACACCGTTCATTCACTGACAATCCAATTCATACTGAACAAAATGTGAGTGGCACTGCCTGGAGACATTCTAAACCTAAAAAGTAATCACTTTGTCATCCATAGTGATGAGAAAATAATAATTTCCCCCCAAATATCATTTATGGTTATGAGAAAACTTTCTTTCTAGGATGAGTCAAATTAAACAGCTATTTTCAGGGCCCCTGGGTGGCTCAGTTGGTTGAGCACCCGACTCTTGATTTCAGCTCAAGTCATGATCTCAGCCTCTTGAGATCGAGCCCCACATCAGAGTCTGCTTATCCTTCTCCTTCCCCTACCCCACTGCTTGCATACTCTCTCTCTCAAAATAAATAAAATCCTTTAAAAAATAAGTAAATAGCTATTTTCTTTTGAGATGTCAAACATCAGTGGGAATTATTTAGGCCAAGTTACCAATAGGTATAAAAATTTTGATTTGATCACATTTATTAATCATCAGGGTTTATCTTTCTCCTATCTCTCAACACATGCACACACACTTACACAACCTGTACACATAATTCTGTTCTTCTTGTCTAGTGCCCATTCAAGGGAACTATTGGAAGGAAAGTGAAAGGTAGTTTCAGAAGTCTTCTTATTTCATTTATACATTTAACAAATACTTACTGAGCATGACCACGTGCCAGATACTCTTCAAAGTGCTGGCTGGGGACATAACAGTGAACAAATACACAAATCTTTGTCTTCATGGAGCTTATATTCTCACATTTTCATATAATCCAACTGTTTCTCAGTTTGGTCAGTTGCCCTAGGCCCCATCCATACCTTTTGGTCTATTCCCAGGGAATCTGACCAAGCCACATGTGTCCTGATTTTTGCTTGTCGTCCATCATTCTGGCCTACTCCTTCCCTGTAGTCTTGCCTCGTCTTGCCATGGGGGTACCCAGCTCCTCCTGCATTTTTTTACCACTTCCTGTAGGCCCTAAGGACATATCCTTTAAATCCTTCATGGCACATGCTATAATATAGGGTAACAGATTATTACAGGACAGACAAGAAAAGCATACAATAAATATCTTTCTCTGACAGACCACAGGTCCGATTCCATTTTTAAAATTCATGTTTTAAGTAAAGGTTTTTCTTTTTAATTTTAGACCAGGTTTACTTTTACAGAAAAATTTCAAAGGTAGTACAGACTGTTTTCATATACCTCATATCCAGTTTCCCTATTATTAGTATCATACATTAAAATGGAATACTTGCTACACGTAATGAGCTAATATTGATGCATTATTCACTAAAGTCCATGCTTTCTTCAGATTATCTTAGTTGTTACCTAATGTCCTTTCTTTGTCCCACCATCCTATGTAGGATGCCATATTAAATTCAGCCACTAGGTCTCCTTAGGCTCCTCTCGGATGTGCAGTTCTTCAGATATTCCTTGTTTGTGAAAGACCTTGTCAATTTTGAGAAGTACAATGTCATATTCATTTGATTTTTTTTCTCATAATTAGCCCAGGGATATATGTTCTTGGGAGAAAGGCCAAAGAATTAAAGTTCCAAGTGCATTTTATCAACAAGAGTTATCGCTGTTGACTTATACCTTGGTCACTTATTAGAAGTAGGGCTGGTCATTCCTCTACTGTAAAGCTACTCTTTTTTCCCTCTTTCCAAACCATACTCTTTGGAAGAATATTATTATGCACAGCCCATACTTTAGGATGGGGGAGTTACATTCCACCTTCTTGAGAGTAGAATATAATTTACATAATTAACTTGGAATTCTTCTGCCTGGGATATTTGTCTCCTCCTCCATTTATGGATTTTTCCAATAAGACATTTATATCAGTATGGACTAATGGATATTTATTTTTTTTCTGTTGAATTATATCCAATAAACCCCTATTTATTTTGTTGCTGAAATTGTTACAGCTTAGCAATTGGGAGCTTTTTTTTTTTTTAAGATTTTATTTTTATTTATTTGACAGACAGAAATCACGAGTAGGCAGGCAGAGAGAGAGGAGGAAGCAGGCTCCCCGCTGAGCAGAGAGCCCCATGCGGGGCTCGATCCCAGGACACTGGGAGCATGACCCGAGCCGAAGGCAGAGGCTTTAACCCACTGAGCCACCCAGGAGCCCCCAATTGGAGCTTTTTAAGTCGACTACTGTGTCCCTTCAACATACTCCTATCATCGTGCTTGTTTCTTCTCTTTTGTTGTGTTTTTCAGCACACTCTTATTTTCTGGCATTACAAGATGCTCCAGGCTCAT
Organism: Taxidea taxus jeffersonii; assembly: GCA_003697995.1. Classification (NCBI taxonomy): domain Eukaryota; kingdom Metazoa; phylum Chordata; class Mammalia; order Carnivora; family Mustelidae; genus Taxidea; species Taxidea taxus. The sequence goes on from RCUC01170172.1 coordinate 11,322, forward strand.
CCTCCGTCTTCCCTGCCCCAGGCCTGAATTAATCTCCAACATTAACATCCAGCCTCTAGGGAAGCTCCAGAAATCTCGTCTCATCTAAAAAAACACATGCTTGTCAGTCAGACACAGGATTCAAATCTAGATTCTACCACCTCTAGCTCTGATGCCTGGGGCAGGTTCCTCATTCTCTATGTGCCTGAATTTCTTCAATGTAAACTGGAAATAATCATGATGCCTCATAACATTGTTGTATGATTAAATGATGGGTTTAAAGAGTTTTGAAAATTGCATGGCACATAGAAGATGCTCAGTTAGTATTGGTGACCCTGCTGAACATCTCATCATCTCAGAGAGTTGATCTCTGTTAGTCTCACTGTTGCTATACATGTAACTCTTGGGCTTCTTAGCTGATCTTCTTAAAGCTTTCATAGTCACACATATATTTGCGTACTGACACACTTGTATTTAGGAAGCTAGGGCTATTTCCTAATTCATTTATGAAGTAATTTTATAGCAAGAATTGTGAATTTCTGGCATTCCCAATATTCTACAAGTGTTATGAGGAAGAAAATGAATTGCAACTCACTCTGACTTCCTATTGCACATCACCCCACAGTTCTGTCCTACAGTAGCAAGAAAAGAGATCTGGCCTGTATTCATTTCATACTGTTCTGTATAGCCATAGTTTATTGCTTCAGTTCTAGTCAAAATGAGGCCTGGGCTTTGAGTCCAGAGGTCTGGGTTTTATTTTTAGCTCCCTCCTCACTGACTTATGTCTTGGCTTGGTCACTTGTTTTCTCTGAGCATCCCTTTATAATATAAAGACCTTTATAATATAAATCCCTTTATAATATAAAGACAACAATACCTACTCCCTATGGTTACATGACGCCGACATGAAATAACACACAGAAATTGCCTAACACATGCCCCACAAACATCCATAAACTGTAGTCATTATTACTATTAAATTTCAGTGTTCCCAGGACCTAGGACTTCTACTCCTTTCCTAAGGAAATAAGTCAAAATGATGGGAAACAGAGCACAATGTTTACACAGCATCACATATAATAAAGAAAAAAAATTAATTCACTTACATAGCCACCAATAGGAAGTATGGTTAAGTAAATTGCAATATATCCATATGACAAAGCAGTGTTTCAAACTCTAATTACGATCATTAGCAGGTGGTAAAATTAATTTAGAGATTAATGACAAGAATGGTTGAGTTTGATGGTGGGTATTATGGAGGGCTCATATTTCGTTGGAGCACTGGGTGCAGTACATAAACAATGAATCTTGGAACACTGAAAAAATAAAATTAAATTAAAAAAAAGAATGTTTAAAAAATTAATAGAAGAGAAATAATGACTTTCCCGGGTGTGTGTGTGTGTGTGTGTGTGTGTACGCGCGCGCGTGCGCGTGTGTGTGTTCTAGGTTACCATTTAAAATGTAATTGTTGTGGTTTAGGGTCCAAAATGTTCAAAAACCACTGTGATAGTATCATTAGATTAAACTACATGAAATTACTATTCTTAACAAATATGACAAAAAAAAATCAGCAATTTGGGACACCTGGGTGGCTCAGTTGGTTAAGCATCTGACTCTTGATCTCAGCTCAGGTTTTGAATCTCATAATTGTGAGTTGAAGCCCCTCAATGGGCTTCAACTGGGGAGTGGAGTCCACTTAAAAAAAAAAATCATCAACATCATAAGGTTCAACCTAATATGTAGTTATTTAAATGATGCCACAATGACTTTTCAGTGATGTGGGAAAATGTTTGTTATTTTAAGTGAAATGTACATTATTATATATACATATATGACCTTTACTATAAATATAGTATGCTTAAAATTTGGTAATATTTCATTTTGCATAAGTAATAGGATCATGTGTGATTGCAGTTTCTTCAGTATAGCTTTCTGTAATTTTTATGTAAATCAAACATATTTATATATACATTTATGTATTTATATTATTTTGGTTTAAGTCCACTTAAAAAAAAATCAGCAACATCGTAAGGTTCAACCTAATATGTAGTTATTTAAATGATGCCACAATGACTCTTCAGTGATGTGGGAAAATGTTATTTTAAGTGTATATATTATTATATATACATATATGACCTTTACTATAAATATAGTATGCTTAAAAATTTGATAATATTTCATTTTGCATAATAGGGTTACGTGTGATTGCAATTTCTTCAGTATAGCTTTCTGTAATTTTTTATGTAAATCAAACATATTTATATATACATATATGTATTTATATTATTTTTGTTTAAAAATTTATTAATGTTTAATGGCCTCTGGAGCCAAAGAGGTTTCCTCTAACTTAACATGTCTATCATCACCTTTTAAGACATTAAATCACCTAAATAGACCATATTATAGATCAAATGAGGGAATTATATTATCCCTCCTGCATGATAAAACCAGGCCACAAATCTTAGAAAATTTCCTTATTATCTTTTAGACATATTAATACCTGATGCAATCTTCAGGTACTACCTGAAATTGCATCTTTCAAATACTTTAAAAAGGAGGCTCAACTACTGTGGAAGTCTAACTCTAATCAAGGGAGGTCATACCAGAGAAAATGAACCACCTTTAAAAATTTCGTGAAAATACATAAGCAAGCATAAAGTAAGAAATATACCAAACACATGCATGATTTTTCATACTGAATCAGTCACTGACTAGCGAGTTAACATTTCTTACCATTGATAAGTCACTTAATGTTGTTTTCCCAACTATAAACAGCACTGATATTCTGAGTGACAGGTAGGGAGGCAGGATGTTGGTTTGCAACCTCAGTAGTTCCTCTGGTGAAATTCCAAACTGGCCCCCTACACGCAGAGAGCAGGGAGAGACTGAAGGAAGAGGCAGGCCACTCCAGAGTGGTAGGTAGCAGGTGTAATCAGTAAGGGAACTTACCTATGAGGCTTGTCTTGGGCAACTGCAAGACAAATAAATCTCTGTACTGCCCACAAGGATCTTAAAAAATGTTATGGAGGCCATAATGGGATTCAGTCACATATCAGTCTAGCTTTTCTCAGCAAGACCTTACTTTCTCAAGGCTACATCCTTGAAGTGATTCCTTGTCCAGACATGGTGTGCAGACCATACATTCCAAGAACAGGGGAGGGTTAAGAGCCTCAGATTGCCTGGGCCAGCTTGTGGGTCAGCCAGTGATCATGTCCTTTTGGTGAACTCCTCTGACAGAGGAAGACTAATGTCCCTGTCATAGCAACCAGAACTAAGGCACTAAGCAAAAATCTGGTAGATACCTACAAGGTCACAGCTGATCAAGGATAGGATATTATAAAGTCAAATCTTTATGCCTTCTTCTTTTGCTTTGAACATAAGACAATGAAAACCAGAATTCAGTACTGATCATTTTTGTGCATTAGGGAACACATGCAACCTTCTTTCACAGATAAAAGGTCATTATGCAAAGTACTCTGAGAGGGGTTTTTTGTTTGTTTGTTTGTTTTTAAGCCTTGTGACTCCTATTGGATAGATTTCAGTTACCATTCAGAGATATGGATGGCTACAACTGAGGGTGAGCTCTCTCATGGTCACAAAAAGATGCCAGCAGCAGTTTGTCTCCAACCTCAACTATTCATGTTGAGCAGATGTGGACTGGGTTCAGTTGTATGCCAACCACAGATCCAAATGCCTTGACCAAAGGGATATGTACCTCTTGATTTGCTCTGATCACAGCTCTATCACTAGAGCCAGAGGTGGAGAGCACTTCTGCAGAACTGGATGAAGCACCAAATGGATATTAGTGAGAGCTTAGTAGGAAGGCAACCAACAAAATTCCACATATGGCTTTAAAAGTTGCTCTGGTCTGCTGTTTGGTGATAGAACCAATGCTACTGATGATTTCTGTAGTCCAGTGGTTCTCAAAGTGTGATTCCTGGACCAACAGTATCAGTATCCCCTTAGAATTTGCTAGAAATTTTCTTACACCCCGACCTAGACCTAATGAATCAGAATCGTGATGGTGGGACCCAGCAATCTGCGATCTAGCAAGCCCTCCGGGTGATCATGTGGCAAGCTAAGTTTTGAGAACCAATGCTCTAAGCATGTCTTCAACGACCTTATATCCAGCCCCCCTTTTCAGTTAAGAGCGTATGACAATTACTTCGTGATTTGAAGCAACATATAAGGTTTATATTAATAGCCGTCAACCTCATCTGGCCTTTTAAAACTGTCAGCAATCTTTTTTTTTTCTTTTTATTTAAGCTTTATTTAAACATATAATGTAACCCCACCACCCTCTCCCAACCCCTCTCCCCCCGACCCCTCTCAGTTTGTTTTATGACATTAAGAGTCTCTTTTGGTTTGTCTCCCTCCCAATCCCAACTTGTTTCATTTTTTCTTTTCCTACCACCTTAACTCCCACCCCCGTTGCATCTCCACTTCTTCATATCAGGGAGATCATGTGATAGTTGTCTTTCTCCAGTTGACTTATTTCGCTAAGCATAATACGCTCTAGTTCCATCCATGTCGTCACAAATGGTAAGAGTTCATTTCTTTTGATGGCTGCATAGTATTCCATTGTATATATATACCACCTTTTCTTTATCCATTCATCTGTTGATGGACATCTAGGTTCTTTCCATAACTTGGCTATTGTGGACATTGCTGCTATAAACATTCGGGTACACGTGCCCCTTTGGATCACTACGTTTGTATCTTTAGGGTAAATACCCAGTAGTGCAATTGCTGGGTCATAAGGTAGCTCTATTTTCAATTTTTTGAGGAACCTCCATGCTGTTTTCCAGAGTGGTTGCACCAGCTTGCATTCCCACCAACAGTGTAGGAGGGTTCCCCTTTCCCCACATCCTCCCCAGCATCTGTCATATTTCCTGACTTGTTCATTTTAGCCATTCGGACTGGTGTGAGGTGGAACTGTCAGCAATCTTTCTCTGACAAACCTACCTTCCCATACTTGGCAGTGACTATTTCGCAGCTTCTAAAAAGCCACAGCTTATAGTTTGCCAGTTGTACATTGCACCTTAATTCTTGGTTACAGTGTGTCATATATTTCAGGTTTATATATATTATAACAACTTTCCAGGAGATAGCACAGATTATTTTGAGGGATATCCATCTTTGGGTAATTTGCACAAGTCACCTGATTATCTAGTACCATGGCTGCCTACTTCTTCCTTTAACCTTCGATTCTTGCCCTCTGCCACACCCTTCACTTCCAAGCAGATGACACGCATTGAAGCTGCCAGGTGGGGACTCACTTATCTTCCTGCTCTTATCAGCTGCTGACATCCACAGCGTATTCTCCTGTTTCCATGTTAACTGAGGAAACCCACCTCCTCCTTCCACAGCTCAGACCCTCCACCTGCACTTGGATCCCTCCCACCTTCTCAGAACAATAAGCCCATCTCTTGCACCCTCTCTCACACACACACACTTTAGTAATCTTCTCTTCATAGATTGCTCCCTCCAGTAATCAAAGTGCTCATCTTCAAAAATCTCTCCTGTAATCCCATATTCCTCTTCAGATGTAGCCATCTCTATATCATCATGGCCAGCCAGGAGTCATGAATTTGCATCACTATTTGCTTCTTCTACTGCATGGAAAGTTCTCACACCAGTCACTGCTAACCTCCATGTTGCTGATCCAATGAACACTCTTCATTCCCCAGCAGCCTCTTGCATCACCATGAACCATCCTTTTCTAGGAAAATGAACTCCTCATGCGACCTTTCATACTTCCTTAGCAACTTGTTTTCAAGATCCCTTGCCAGCTTCCTTTCTCTCTGCCTACCAAATGCTACAACTCTTTGTGGGCTTCTCTTGCGTTCTCTTTTCCTCTCACTTTACATTTTTCCGTGAATAAAGATGGGAAGTAAGTTATGGTTATCTAGTTGTCACAGCAGGATTTGTTGAAAACATGGCTTTTCCCCCATTGCATGGTCTTGGCACCCTTGTTGAAAATCAATGGCCACAGATGTTTATTTCCAGATTCTCGATATTATTGCACTGGGCTATATGCCTATTCTTATGCCAGTGTGGCATTGTAGATTTGTAGTGAGTTTCAAAAGTGGAGTTTGAGCTCTCTAATTTTGTTTTTCTTTTCCATATTGTTTTGGCCCTTTGCAATTCCATATGAATTTGTAGATCCGCTTTTCTATTTCTGCAAGAAAGTCAGTCGGTGGTTATTCTTGATAAATTTTTTTAATAAAATGATAATTATATACCTTCTTAGCATGATTAAAGTCACTTTCATGCTTAAAGTAGAAACACTAGAAACAGTCTTATTAAATTCAGTAACAAAATAAGGATGGCTATTATTATGATGTAATATTGTCTTGTATATATTATTCACTACAGTTAGAAAAAAAGTAATTAAAATATAAAAATTAGAAAGAATAGGTAAAATTAACTCCATTTGCAGCTACTTTGATTGCATCCATGAAAAACCCAGGAGACTTAAAGCTAAAAAAAAGACAAGCGAGCAAACTCTCCCTCTATATCCCCAGTGCTCTCACATTTTGATCCAGCCCAGTGAAATCCATTTCAGACTTTTCATCTGCAGAACTATAAGATAATAAACATGTATTATTTTGAGTCACTAAAGTTGTAGTAATTTGTTACAGCAGCAGAACATATAGGTTCAGTGACAAAAATGACTTGCACAGGGCAAGGTCTCTCATAGTCTTGATTAGGAAGACTCAACAGCATACAATTGTCAATTCTGCCAAAGTTGATGTGTAAATTTACCTCAGATCCTATAAAGACCCCAACAGGTTATTCAAAATTCATGTGGAATATTAAAGCAAGAAAAAAATAGAGAAAAAAGTTGAAAAAAAGATCGACCAGCAGGAAATAGCCCTAACAGCTGTTAAAATTACTAAAATGCTTTCATAATTGAACCAATGTAATAGAGGTAATAAACAGATTTACTAATGAAATAAAATAGAAACTTCAGAAATACAAATACATAAAAGATTTAAGGATATGATAAATCTTAATCTCAAATCAGTAGTTAACAAATAATAGTGTGAAACCAGACAAAAGAGTGGATAAATTCCAAGCAAAATAAGGATTTCAATGTTAAAAAGGTAAACTTCAGAAGTAGTAGGAAAAAGTATGGGAATACCTGTCTATAACTTCAAATGGGGAAGACCTTTCCAATATGACATAAACCAAAAGATATATATTATAAGACTGACAAATATAAAAATAAAAAAATACCTACCTTGCAAAAATAAGTATAAGGAAAATCAAAAGCAATGACAAACTAGGAAACAACACTTTAATACATATCCCAGACAAGGGCCAATTTCACTAATATGTGAAGAGTTTCTATAAATTGAGACATTTTTTAAAAAATATGTTCAAATTTGTTTGGGATACAAATATAAGTAATCTGAGAAATAGTTTTCCATAAAATTGAAAAACATTGAAGTTTGATACTATATAGTATTGACAAGCTATAATATTCTTATACATAAAAATACTCTCATATAGATTTTGAGAGGGGAATTTGGGGTACAATTCAGAAGTAATTTTACAAATTTACAGAAGTAAATTTACAAACAAATGTTCAAATGCTTTAACCCAGAAATCTCACATCTAAGCATTTATTCTACAGATATTTTTGCTCAAGTATGACTTATGTACATATAACATCACTCTTTGTAAAATTGTTTTAAATAAGATTGGAAATCTTTCAATTCTTATCAATGGAAGAGTGGTTAAATAAACTATGGTACATTCATGTGTAATTATGCAACTGTGAAAAAAGACTGAATTATTCCTAAGATTGTTAAGGAGGAGAGGGAGATAGAGGTACAGAACAGCCTGTCAGACTACTCACACAAAGGGATGTGGAATACATATAAGTAAATATGCCTCATACTTACATATGCACAAAAACTCCTTGGAAGTAATCCAGAAGCTAGTAATGCAAGCTGCCCAAAGAGAAAGAAAAAGGGTAGCTGGCGTCCGGGAATGGAAAATTTTTCACCAAACCTCTTACATATTGTTAAATTTTGAACTATGTGAATGTTACCTACATTACAAAGTTTAGAAAAATTATTAAAATTAAGAAACTGGGACAGGAAAGCAACTATAAGATGATAGAATATAGGAATGTAGAGAGAAAATGCAAATTCATCCAGAAGGCCACTGCTGCCTGCCCCTTGGACTCTTCTGCTCCCATCTACCAGTGGCTTATTAGATCTGTGTAAGCTCAGAATCACCACTTTGTGATGGTAGCTCTGCTCTACATGACAACAAATATATAGGAATTTGATCAAGTTCAAGCAAACCAGCCTAACCGTGATACGGGCTAAGGGCTTTGTTTACTTGGCAAACACATAACCAATGCCCTTGCTAGACTTTGTTATAGCTTAACTCTTTTAATCCTCACAAAAACTCTTAAGAAGTAGGTGTTATGGTCCCCATTCTGCAGATATGCAAACTGAGGCAAAGGGAGGTTAAATGGTCAGAGGACACAAAGCTATCAAGCAACATAAGTGGAATTTGAGGTCAGGCAGTCTGGCTTCCAGCTCCAAGCTCTTGACCACTGCCCCCATGTGTGTTATAACTTGATTTCTAAGTAACAGTTACAGTTGACTCATATCTTAAAGACAGACCAGCAGGTCTTTTTTCATGGGAAATATGCTATGTATGTGCTTGTATTCATAAGGTACAGTGTTATCAGATTCTTTCCCATAAAAGAAATTGTTTGCAGTTGTGGTAGAAAGCTAGTACCACTTAGAGCATGCATCTTGCTGTTTGGGTGTCTGTCCTCATAACATTTCCAGTTTCACAGGTCATTTAAATCACAGTTCCCAAATCAAAGATGAAATGTTAAAGCTAAGGAGTGGTTTATGCCCATGGAGAACTCCAAGAAACAGAAGACCAAGAACACATTCTCTTGCTAAATAATGGTTAAAAATCCAGAGGGTTGTAATCCTTGCTTCCCTCATTTGAGAAAGACCTTTTTTTTTTTTTATCATAGTTGGTGTTTTATTTATTTTTTTTAGAAATGTCATATCAAGTTATGCTTTTGTTTCTTTTTAGGATTTCATCAAGGGTCTTTCCATTTTGCTCCGGGGGACAGTTCAAGAAAAACTCAACTGGGCATTTAATTTGTATGACATAAATAAAGATGGCTACATCACTAAAGAAGTAAGAAATGCCTCACCAACACAACTCTCCTTTGGACTGTTTCCATTTTTCTAACTTTATATGTTAAACAATTGAAATTATTAATTTGAAAATTGTGTTTTTAGGTAAGCTGAAATATTTTATGTGGTGGTGGTGGTGAAATACTCTAATAAAAAACTTGCAATGGATAGGAATAATTTATGGTGCATCTATCTTCAACGTAAATATAAAACACATAAGGATTGTACCCCTGTTTCCTAATGGCATTCAAATAAGTACTGTAAATTGGATAAAGGCTGTAGTTGGAATCAGGAAGAAAATGTATACATACCATGCTCAAATATTTGGCCTGTGACCTTTTTTTCTCCCAGTATAACGTGGAAACAGAT